>JAXCGZ010012092.1:12500-32500 GCA_037179515.1 Halocaridina rubra
ATATATATATATATATATATATATATATATATATATATATATATATATATATATATATATATATATATATATATATATATATATATATATATATATATATATATATATATATATATATATATATATATATATATATATATATATATATATATATATATATATATATATATATATATATATATATATATATATATATATATATATATATATATATATATATATATATATATATATATATATATATATATATATATATATATATATATATATATATATATATATATATATATATATATATATATATATATATATATATATATATATATATATATATATATATATATATATATATATATATATATATATATATATATATATATATATATATATATATATATATATATATATATATATATATATATATATATATATATATATATATATATATATATATATATATATATATATATATATATATATATATATATATATATATATATATATATATATATATATATATATATATATATATATATATATATATATATATATATATATATATATATATATATATATATATATATATATATATATATATATATATATATATATATATATATATATATATATATATATATATATATATATATATATATATATATATATATATATATATATATATATATATATATATATATATATATATATATATATATATATATATATATATATATATATATATATATATATATATATATATATATATATATATATATATATATATATATATATATATATATATATATATATATATATATATATATATATATATATATATATATATATATATATATATATATATATATATATATATATATATATATATATATATATATATATATATATATATATATATATATATATATATATATATATATATATATATATATATATGTATATATATATTCTATCTATCTACCTTGTCTGTTTCCTCCTTTAATTGGGGGGTAGCCGACATCAAGAAAGGAAAACAATAAATGGATTACTTTGCTCTATGGGGAATGACGAGGGAGCTAGCGACCGTTCATATGTCACTGCTGGAGTGCCACAGCCCATCCTCCGGCTCTTCTACAACCTGTGTCGCCTCACAACTGACAACTCATCCTACTGCCCCTACCACAGGGCTACCTCTGTAAGATGCAGACCCATGGTAACAGCGGAGTCCCATCAAAGCTGCGTCACAATAGCTTGCCACTCATTCCTATTCCCAGCTTGCTCACTTGCGTCCCTCACATCCATCCTCCTATCATTCAGGGCTCTCCTTACACCATCCATCCATCCAAGCCTAGGTCTCCCTCTAGCATTTCTCCCATCATCTCTCGCATTCATCACCTTCTTCAGCAGCCTTTCATCATCTATCCTTTCCACATGGCCAAACCATCTCAGAACATTCATATCTACTCTGGCTGCAATTTGTTTCCTCCACCCGTTCTTGCTCTCACCACTTCATTCCTATCCCTATCCAATCGAGATACACCAATCATACTCCTCAGGCATTTCATCTCAAACACATTTAGTGTCCGTCTCTCACTTACTTTTATACCCCATAACTCTGTTCCATACATCACAGTTGGCACAACTACTTTCTCATACAAAACTTTCTTAACATTCATTTCCAACCCTCTATTCTTCATCACTCCTTTCAATGCACCCAACACTTTACATCCTTCATTCACTCTGTGACACACATCTGCTTCCACTCCACCATTTGCAGCTATAACCGAGCCTAAATACTTAAACCGATTAACTTCGTCAAGTTTCTCTCCATTCAACATAATATTCAATCCAGCACCATCCTCATTTCTTGTACACCTCATAACCTTACTCTCTCCCACATTCAATCGCAACTTCCTTCTCTCACACACCATTCCAAATTCTGACACTAACTGACACAGGTTTTCCTCTGAATCTGCCACCACCACAGTATCATCTGCAAACAGAAATTGATTCAACTCCCACTCGTTATCATCCCCATTTACCATTCTCAAACCTCGACCACGCACTCGCTCATTCACCTCTCTTACAACTCCATTAATATACAAATTGAACAGTCATAGTGACATCACACATCCCTGTCTCAATCCCAAACTCACTGGAAACCACTTACTCACTTCATTCCCTACCCTAACACAAGCTCTACTGCCCTCTTACAAACTCTTCACTGCATGCAACAATTTACCATCAATTCCATATAATCTCACAATATTCAATATTGCCTCTCTATCAACTCTATCATATGCTTTCTCCAGATCGAAAAATGCAAAATACACATCCTTACCCTTTGCTAAATATTTCTCACATAACTGCCTAACTATAAAAATCTGATCTATACAACCTCTACCTCTCCTAAAACCACTCTGCTCTTCCACGATCACATATTCTGTTTTATCCCTAATCCTATTAATCAGTATCCTACCATACACTTTTCCTACCACACTCAACAAACTTATACCCCTAAAATTACTGCATTCATACACATCTCCCTTACTTTTGTATAGGAGCACTATACAGGCAATCACCCATTCCACTGGCACCAATGACAACATAAAACATATATTAAACACTCTCACTAACCATTCCAATGCAGTCACACCCACTTTTTTCAACATCTCCGCTCTCACACCATCCATTCCAGGTGCTTTACCTGCTTTTGCATCATACAATGCCCTTTTCACCTCCTCTCTTGTAATCTCTCTCTCATATTCATCTCCCATTACTAGCCCTTGAACCCCCCCCCCACTGCCACTATAGCTGCCTCTCTATTTTCATTAACATTCAGCAAGCACTCAAAATATTCTGCCCTTCTTTTCCTTGCATCGTTCCCTCTTAACATCTGTTCATTCACATCTTTCACTGTCTCTTCCATCCTCGATCCACCCTTCCTTACTCTCTTGACTTCTTTCCAAAACTTCTTTTTATTCTCCTCATATGACCTACTAAAATCCTGTCTCCACCTAACATTTGCCAACCTCTTCTCTTCCTCTACCTTCTGCTTGGTTTCCACATTTTTCTCCCTGTATCTTTCATACTTCTCCCTACTTTTACACTGCAGCCATTCCTCAAAAACCCTCTTTTTCTCTTCCACCTTCATATTCACCTCTTCATTCCACCACTCTCTGCCCCTCCTCATGCCACCTCCAACAAACCTCTTTCCACACACTCACTTGCATGTCCCACAAAACATTCTTTCATCAACCCCCATTCCTCCCTTAACTCCCCAACTTCTCTTTCTTTCACCCTGTCATATGCCACTCTCAACCTGTCCTGATATTCCTGTCTCTTCTCTGGATTTTTCAACTCTTCCACCTTCACTATTTCCCTTAACATCCCCCCACTCTATTTCCCCAATCTTTTGCTACTACCAATTTTGCTTCACCCAAAAAATGATCAGACATCCCATCAGCCACACACCTGAATGCATGCACATCTTTCACTCTACCAACCATGATCTTTGCTACCAACACATAATCCATCAATGCTCTTTCTTTCACTCTTCCAATTGCCACTCTCACCCATGTATACTTATTTATTAACTTCTTCTTAAATAAACTATTACCTATCACCAACTCTTGCTCCACACACATATCTAACAGTCTCTCGCCACTCCCATTCCCACCTGGTACCCCATACCTTCCTACAACACCTTCTATCTCTCCATCACCAACTCTGGCATTCAAGTCACCCAACACAACTACATAGTTCCTTTTACTCAGAAAATCCACACATCTAGTTAACTCATTCCAGAATTCATCCCCCTCTTCCTCACGTCTCTCACATCCTGGCCCATACGCACTAACAAAAGCCCAACATTCCTTTCCTATCCTAGCCCTCACCCACATCGGCCTAGATGACACTTCTTTCCATTCCACTTCCTTATTTACCATTCATTCACTCAGCAATAATGCCACACCTTCTCTCGCTCTCCCCCTTTCAACCCCAGACACCCTACCCGTCACATCACCAAATGGCACTTCTCCTTTTCCTTTCATCTTCGTCTCACACAATGCCAATACATCCATCCTCCTCCCACCAAACATATATCCAATCTCACATCTTTTGCTCTCTATCGTACTACAACCACGCACATTTAGACACCCCAAAACTAGAGTTTGGGGAGAAGTTATTCTCCCCTCTACTCCCCATCGTCTTTGACGTTTCGCAGGAGGTTAATACAAGGGGGGGATTCCTATTCCCCTAGCCCCGTCCACTTTTAGTCGCCTTTTACGACACGCAGGGAATACGTTGAGGCCATTCTTTGATGTTGTGCCCTCCACCACTGGGCACACACACACACACACACACACACACATATATATATATATATATATATATATATATATATATATATATATATATATATATATATATATATATATATATATATATATATATATATATATATATATATATATATATATATATATATATATATATATATATATATATATATATATATATATATATATATAGATATATATATATATATATATATATATATATATATATATATATATATATATATATATATATATATATATATATATATATATATATATATATATATATATATATATATATATATATATATATATATATATATATATATATATATATATATATATATATATATATATATATATATATATATATATATATGATTTGATATTTAAATCGATATCAGTCAGAGTAAGAAAATTATGATTGAAATTATTTTTTCTTTTATTTTACGAAATATATTATTACTCTTTATATTTAGTTACATATACAGCTGCGCATGTTAATTCCATTGGAAATGAATGTAATTCTACTCCTTGGTAATGCTTGACCTATTATATGCTGATTCTTTATGTTTAGTAGGTTGGCCATGGCACCAGTCGCCCGTCAGAAGACTACGACTGAAGGTATTAGGATGCAACTAGGAATGGTGCAGACAGTTACGGGTTGAATCTTCCTTCAGGACGGTTCTTTCCTCATTCCTACATTTTCACTGAATATTCTGGCGTATTCATTACACATCTCTTGCTATTCCATTACATTTCACAAGTCACAACATTTTCCACATTTGTCTCTTTTTCTATCTTTTTTCCTCACATTTGTTATTATTTATGGAAGGTCTACAGCTAATATCCTCCAGTGCTCGGCATAGAGGGGCGAAGAATCTCCGGAGATCATGTTGACTCCATTATTGGCTTGAGGGCAGACACGCCTGGTGGTAGTAATGGTTCTGCCCATAACCTTGCACCTCCTAATAGATCTGCTTCTTTCACTCTTCACTATTCTAACATTCGTGGGCTGAGCTCTAATCTTTCGTCTGTGGCACAGTACTTGGGTATTTTCCTCCCTAATCTCCTCCTCCTATATGAAACGCAGCTGTCTATGCATACTTCCACTGACCCATTTCAAATCTCTCTCTATAATCTGTATACTCGTTTTCGTTCTAAAGGTGGAGTCTGTGCCTACTGCAACACTAACACTCCTACTGCGAGGGTTGTCGACCTTGAATCTCCCGATTGTGATGTTCTCTGGCTAAAAGTCTACCTCTCCACTACCACTATCTTCCTTTGCTTCTGTTACTGTTCTCCAAACTCCACCGAGTTTGTGTCATTCTTTGAATATCTGTCCTCGCGCCATGAGTCCTTGCTATCTTCTCACCAACATGCCAAAGTTCTCTACATTGGAGACTTCAATGTACACCACAGTAAGTGGCTTCATTCCTCTCATACTGATGTGGGAGGAAGTGAGGCCATTGCTTTTTCTATTACTCACACTCGGGAGAAAATTCTCAAACATCCTACTCGTGTTCCTGATCGTCACGAAAATGCTGCAAACACTCTTGACCTATTTCTTTCTTCTAATCTTTCAAACTACCCTTATTCAGTGCTTTCTCCTATTGGTAAATCTGACCACTCTATGATCTCATTCTCTTCCATTTCAGTCCCCCTCCACCAATCCCTCCTACTCAGTGCTGTACCTAACATGAAAATTTGGGTAACTTCCTATTTGACTTCTCTTGGGATGACTACAGCTTTCGGTCCCACAACCCTGAACAGGTAGCTCTAAAAGTTGCCGAGATCATGACAGCGGGAATGGAGGCATACATCCCCTCTTCTACAAAAACCTCCTCTGCCCCTAAACCTCGGTTTAATCGTGCCTGCTCCATGGCTATCAAGGCCAGGAATTGGGCGCGCCGATCTTACAAAGCCCCTCCTTCAGATTTAACTCGCTTTGCTTTTATTGCAGCTAGGAATCGTTGTACTGGTCATATTCAAAGGTCTAAGACTTCCTTTACAAGAAGGAAAGTTGGTGGCCTTAATTATCTCCCACTGACAAATGCTTCTGGTTCTTAGCCAAAAACCACTCCAATAACTTCAGCAACTCAAGCTTTCCCTCTCTCATTCATTCTGATGGTTTTATAGCTTGCTCTCCCACTAAAAAAGCCACTCTCTTTGGTTCTCATTTTTCTACCAACTCTTCTATAAACTATTCCAGTGCACCTGTTCCTCAAGTTTTACCCCTCTCTAACCCTATGCCCTCCCTTATCCTTTCTTCACGCAAAGTTCATAAGGTTCTTCACTCGCTAAAGACGAACAAGGCATCTGGTCCCGATGTTATCCCTGAAAGGTTCCTTAATGAGTTTGCAGATGAAGTGGCTCCCACGCTTTGTCATCTTTTTTGCCTCATTGTGTCAACCAGTATCTATCCTTCATCTTGGAAGCATGCTGTAGCTCAGCCTGTTTCTAAGAAGGGTGACAACTCTATTCCTTCAAACTATCTACCTATTGCCCTAACCTCCTCTATTATTAAAGTTTTCAAAACTTTGCTCAATGCTCACTTCTTGAAAGGCCTTAAGTCTAGCTCACTTATCTCTGATCACCAGTACGGCTTCCGCAAGGCAAGATCCACTGTTGATCTCCTGTCCTATCTTACTCATGTATGGTCATCTTCTTTGAGGACCAAAGGGTAATCCTTTGTCGT
This sequence comes from Halocaridina rubra, assembly GCA_037179515.1. Lineage (NCBI taxonomy): Eukaryota > Metazoa > Arthropoda > Malacostraca > Decapoda > Atyidae > Halocaridina > Halocaridina rubra. The sequence goes on from JAXCGZ010012092.1 coordinate 19,536, forward strand.
CGACCTTTATATCTCTAAGGCTTTTGACAGTCTGGAACAAGGCTCTGTTGATCAAACTCCCTGCCTATGGCTTTACCCCTTCTTTCTGTTCTCTGATTTCCAGTTTCATTACTGACCATTTAATATCTGTAGTTGTTTATGGCGCGACATCTAGCCCTTTCTCTGGCATCAGTGGTGTTCCACAGGGCTCTGTTCTTTTACCTACTCTGTTCCTTCTCTTCATCAGTGATCTTCTACAATCCCCATCTTCCTCTCTTCTTCATGCCTTTGCTGATAATTCTACCCTTTACTTTTCCTCTGCCTTCTCTTCACAACCTTCATCTGCTACTCGTAATCAGTCTCGTATCACTCTTTCCTCTCTCTCAACTCTGATTTGCACAGAGTATCTGAGTGGGGTACTCAAAATTTAGTTAAATTCAATTCCTCCAAGACACAGTTTCTGGTTATCTCTTTATATTCTTCTCCTCCTGATAACCCTCTTGTCTTCGAAACTAACGAAATTTATCTTCATAATTCTAGCAACATATTAGGAATCCATATAGCCTCTATTTTGTCTTGGAGGAATCATATAATCCAAATATCTAAATCATCATCCAAAATTTTTTTTTTTTCATTTTTGTCATCGCTTTTCCTCTTTACAGTTACTTAAAATTTACAAAGTTCTCATCCATCCCTGCTTAGAATACTGCTTACACATCTGGGGTACTTCTTCTTATGCTTATCTCGTTGATAGGGTTGAATCTAAGGCAGTCAGACTCATTAATGATCCTTCTCTTACTTCTAATCTGGATTATCTCTCTTTTCGCCGTAAGGTATCTTCCCTTTGTCGTTTCTATCACTACTTCTTCTATCGCTGCTCTGATGAGTTGGAGAGTTGCATCCCTCCCTCACTGCCTAGGAAGCGTAACATTTGACAAGCTGCCTCATCTCACAGGTACTGTGTGGAGATTTGTAGCTCACAGCTTGGTCTGTGCAGCGACTGCTTCTTCCCATCTACCTCCAGACTCTGGAACTTTCTTCCTCCTTCTGTATTTCCTAATTCTTATGATCTTTCATACTTCAAAAAGCAGATCTATCGTCATCTCAGGGCCTAATCCTCCATATCTCTGAGTCCTCTGTACTTTGAATGTTGTTTTTTGTCTGTCGTTTTCCTTTGTGTGAAATTACCTCATCCCTGCCTTGTCCTGAACCTTTTTCTTTTCCTTCGTCTTGGTATTTTCTCGTGCCCGGGCCTTTATTGATGAAGGCAGTTTCTGCCTGTCCCGATGTCACACTCATTAAAAGAAAAAGCTTCCCCCTTACGGATGGGTTAGGAATACTCTCTCCATGTTCCCCTGGTTGTCATAAGATTCAAGTAACTGGAGCAGAGGAAGGGAACTGAAAATCACCTCCGACCTGCAAAAGTTCAAGATATTTTTCTCTGAATCAGGTAGCCCTCTTATGAGGTAAAATATAGCTCTTATATATAGAGACTTGATTAGTAACCAAATTGTTTAACATTTTGAATATCCTTTTACAGAAAATTTTAAGTTATTTAACATTTTTTATTAGATTTTAGTCGTTAAAGTACAAACATTAGACCAAGATAGAGATATTTTGAGCAAAGGACAAATATAGCTTTTATACCTTCTTATTATGTAGCATATATAATAGATAAAGGTGTCAGGGTAGGTCTCGGACTTCCGTGGAGCGACACACTGCAGTGCAGAATGTCTGTGAGTTCCATCAGCATTATCTTCCAACTTTAATGTCATTCTATTGAAGAAGTGAATTATTTACAGATATATATTGTTCCAAAAATTTTGTAGAAGGTCTCAAGCCCTTTGTCTGATGGATGTATTTTGCAAACAATTTAAAAGTTAATGTAATGGATCCTCCTAAGTAGGTATTTATCACAGTTGCATCGTTACCATGTGTTGAGATGATTATTTCATCATATGGTTCTGTATATTCTAAGATCAGATATCAATTAGGACAGCAAAAGGTATCAAAGCTGGTGAATTTTTATAGACTTTTCAACAATGTATGTCTTAACAATTGCAGTGTTTTTTTCTTCTAAAGACTGAAAACTCAGAAGTACATGTTTACCTTTGTTATATGCATTCAAAAGTCAGGTAAAGGTATCACTTATAGACTGGGCATATGCATTTCTACTGAGCACATTTTCATTATTAGTTTCTTTTGTTTTTTAAAGGATAAACAGTTTGAGAAAAGTATGTATTAATAATTGCACTTTTTTTCCAATAGAGTATCAAAGCTTGACACTATTCATATGCATTTCATCTGGCCATACTTTCAGTATTAGATTTTTCATTTATTAAAGGATCAAAAATTATACAATAAGTACATGCTTACTTATGTTGTTTTGTCCAGTTTTATAATAGAATATTTTTATTTATTCTTTTTTTTTAGAAATATGCCAACTACTTTTTCTCTCACGAATACAGTTGCCGTTTTTCTTACACAGTTAATTGGTTCAACAACTTCTTATATAAGTGAAAAATTACATATCGTCCAAACCCTTATATATATCTGTGATTGTAATAAGTATATAATCTTTTCAAAAATTCCTGTATTCTATGAATTATGCCTAGACTATTGTTCTGTACTTAAGCTTTGCTATATACAAGTTAAATCTATGTGAAAACAGTACTGTAATTGCTAAGTGCATCATTTGTGGGAAATATTTTATAAAGGCCCTCATCAGACCTGGCACGAAGAAAAGATGAACAAAGAGAAACAGAGTTGGGAAGTGTTGTGTCTTGTAAGATGTGCAGGGATAATAAGAGATGTGTAGTGAACATGAAAGATTAATCGATGTAAATATAGGTATAGAAAAATATCCGTAACTGAAGAAAGACTTATGAATGAGCTGTCCTGACCAATCTAATATTAATCCAAATTACCTTCAGCTGTAGTTGACTTTCATAGAAGTAAAAACCTATATATATATATATATATATATATATATATATATATATATATATATATATATATATATATATATATATATATATATATATATATATATATATATATATATATATATATATATATATATATATATATATATATATATATATATATATATATATATATATATATATATATATATATATATATATATATATATATATATATATATATATATATATATATATATATATATATATATATATATATATATATATATATATATATATATATATATATATATATATATATATATATATATATATATATATATATATATATATATATATATATATATATATATATATATATATATATATATATATATATATATATATATATATATATATATATATATATATATATATATATATATATATATATATATATATATATATATATATATATATATATATATATATATATATATATATATATATATATATATATATATATATATATATATATATATATATATATATATATATATATATATATATATATATATATATATATATATATATATATATATATATATATATATATATATATATATATATATATATATATATATATATATATATATATATATATATATATATATATATATATATATATATATATATATATATATATATATATATATATATATATATATATATATATATATATATATATATATATATATATATATATATATATATATATATATATATATATATATATATATATATATATATATATATATATATATATATATATATATATATATATATATATATATATATATATATATATATATATATATATATATATATATATATATATATATATATATATATATATATATATATATATATATATATATATATATATATATATATATATATATATATATATATATATATATATATATATATATATATATATATATATATATATATATATATATATATATATATATATATATATATATATATATATATATATATATATATATATATATATATATATATATATATATATATATATATATATATATATATATATATATATATATATATATATATATATATATATATATATATATATATATATATATATATATCGAGGTGGTGGGTTCTCTCCAAGTGAGGAGTTGAGCATCTAATAACACCATTATTCATTTATCTTTTCTTCTACTATTTAAAATACAGTAAGGAGTAAGTGAGCCAAGAGGAAAGGAGGAAAAAATAACTAAAATCATAAGAAATTTAAATTAGAGAAGAGTGATAATTTTTGTAAGCAGAAAGTGACGAATTATGAAATAACGAAACGAAACGAAGGTAATTAGTAAATTACGTGATAAATAGAAAGAAGAGAGAAACTGGGGAAAAGAAAGAGGTTAATTCTGAGAGTCCTGAACTATATTGACCCTTAATCCCCCAGCTATATCAAGTCTGTGTTCACCCCATTCGATTGGGAACGAGTAGTGACACATAAATTGGTTCTTACTTATCTCTCTTCTTAGATTACCTTTCGTGAAAATGCAACCTAAGTGTTAAAAATCATATTACACGTTGAAGATTAATATTACAAGCAAAATTATACTCCTACTTTCAAATACTGTAAATCCATTATTCATGTGCACTTTTGTCGTAAGTGTGCAGAGCAACGATGACTGCATGACCCTCAACCAATACATAAAACTGTGTAGGAAAATGCAAAAATACTCTTAAAGCAATATATACTCTCCCTTAGTTGGGAATACACTTGGATGAGCGGGTGGACAGACCCATGAAGAAAACGGCTGTATGGTCAGTTGCCGTATTATAGGAGAAAATCCAGTCCTGATTAAAAATATCCTCCATCGACACAGAAAATTTCCCTCATTTTATGGTATATAATAAACCTTCGAGAGCATGAGTTAGTGAGCCTTAGTTTTGATGCATGCCCACGCAGCTGTGGGTCTGCCCAGCTGTCTCTCTGTCTCATTATGATAAGTAGGTTGACCATGGTACAGCCGCTCATTGATATACTATGACTGAAAGTATAATGGATTCACCTAGAACTGGTCCAGACAGCTCCAGTTTAATTCTTCCATCGAGCAAGCCTCTTTCCTTGCCTACATCTACACGGAATATTCTGGTAAATTCTTTAAACATCTCTTACTATCCCATTGCATTTGACAAGTCACAACACTACCCATATTTATTTCTTTTAGTTCTTTTTCCCCATTTTTGCTATATTTATGGAATGTCCACAGCTTATGGCCCTCAGTACCCGGCATAGATGGGTGCTAAGAATCTCTGGGGATCTTGTTGACTCTACTAATGGCATTAGGGTAGACAAGTTTGGTGGTAGTAATGGGTTTGCCCTTAACCTTGCACCTCCTGACAGATCTGCTTCTTTCACTCTTCACATTTCAAACATTCGTGGTCTGAACTCTAAACTTTCGTCTGTGAAACAGCACTTTGGTACATCCCTCCCTAACTTCCTCCTACTCTCTGAAACCCATCAGTCTAGCCATGCTTCCACTGACCCATTTAAAATTTCTCATTATAACCTGGATTTTCGTTTCCGTTCCGAAAGTAGGGTCTGTGCCTACTGCAGCAGTAACACTCCTATTGCAAAGCCATTGGACCTTGAATATCCTGACTGTGAAGTTCTCTGGCTTAAAATCTATCTCTCCACTACAACTATATTCATATGCTTTTGCTACTGTTCTCCAAAGTACACTGACTTTGTGTCTTTCTTTGAATATCTGTCCTCTTGTCATGTGTCCTTGCTATCTTCTCACCCACATGCTGACGTTCTCTCTCACTGATGTGGAAGGAAGTGAGGCCCTTGCTTTCTCTATAACTCTAGATCTGGAGCAAATTATCAAACACCCTTTTCGTTGTCTTAATAAACATGAATATACAGCCAACACCCTTGACCTATTGTATTTCCCTGCTACCCATTTTCTCTAAAATATTAGAAAAAATTGTTGCATGCCAACTTATGTCATATTTAGAGTCAAATAGACTATTAACGATTAACCAACATGGTTTCAGACCGAAACTCTCGACGGAAACTGCACTGCTTAAAGTTACGAATAGTATCTATAATAATATAGATATGAAAAAAATATCTCTGCTTGTATTATTGGACTTATCAAAAGCCTTCGACAGTGTAAACCATGAATTCTTTTAAGTAAATGTACTAACTTAAATATTGATCCAAGCTGGTTTAGCGAGTATCTATCTAATCGTACACAGTCTATACGTCTTAACAACACTATCTCTGTGCCATTAAATGTATCATTTGGTGTTCCACAGGGATCAGTACTTGGTCCTATCCTCTTCTCCATTTACGTAAATGATCTATCTTCTTTCATTTCTGAGTGTCTAGTCGTACAATATGCAGATGACACTCAACTACTCCTTAGTGGTGATATTAATAACCTCCCAGAGCTAACTTTAAGAGCAGAAAACACTCTGTCAAAAATTAAAACCTATTTTCAAGAAATTGGGCTGTTAATTAACGAAAGTAAAACACAGTGCATATTTATTGGTTCAAGGCTCCACATAGCACAAATTCCAGAAAACACAACAATTAATTTTGTGACAATATTATCACACCTAGCAAAACAGTCAAAAACCTAGGAATTCACTTTGATAACCACATGTTGTTTGATTCCCACATAGATAAAGTATGCAAAAAGGTTACAGGAACATTAATGTACTTATCACGTATAAAAGACAATTTTGAGACTACCACTCAAATAACTGTTGTTGAATCTCTAGCCCTAAGTAACATTAATTACTGCACAACTGTTTGGAGAGCTACCACTAAGACTCAGATAAACAGAATACAGAAGCTTATTAATTTTGCAGCTCGAGTTGCCCTGGTAGGAGTAAGAAAATAGGACCACATCACACCAGCTCTCAATAAACTTGGGTGGCTGCGGGCAGAAAACAAGGTTGCTTATGCTATTTATGTTTTTGTAATCAAAATTTTGGACCATCATTATCCTAGCTGGCTATTTGATTTAAAAACAGTCAGGGATATGAGGGGAGCCAACACAAGACAGAGCAGTGATCTCTTTATTCACAGAACAAACACAGAAGCAGGTTCAAAGATGATCACTATCAAAGGCCAACACTCTGAAATAATATTCCAGAGCATCTTAAAAATGCATCCTCCTTCACAGCTTCCAAAGGCAAACTATATAGTTTTCTTTTGGACAAATAGTTGCTGCTCATTAAGAACTAATTATTTTCATGGTAAGGAAAACAAATATGGAAATGATGCCGATTATAACGATCCTGTATCTAGTGTCATATTTACTACTTTATTATTAACATTATTGTTAACATTTTTATTACAGCATTATTATTTTCTATGAAAGCTACATTTAGTTTAACTATATGTATTACCCTCTTCTTTATTAGTTTATTACATGTCTACTTATAAGTTACTATTAATGTTGAATAACCATTGTACAAAATGGAAATAAATGTTTGTTTGTTTGTTTGTTTGTTTACTTATAATCCTTCAAGCTACTCATATACTATGCTTTCCTCACCTGGTAAATCTAACCACTCTGTGATGTCAATCTTTTTCATTCTGGCTACCCCTTAATCAATTCCTCCTACTCAGTGCTGCCTTTGGTACTTTGAGCGTACCCAACATGAAGATTTACGAAATTTCCTCTTTGACTTCCCATGGGATGACTACTGATTTCAGTCCCACAACCTTGATCAGGTAGCCCTAAAAGCTGCCGAGATCATAACCTCGGGAGAGGGAGTGTTCATCTTCTCTATAAAAACTTTTTCTTCCCCTAAGCCTTGGTTTGACAGTGCCTGCTCCGTGGCTATTCAGGCCAGAATTCAGGAACACTGATCGTACCAAGTCTTTCCTGATTTAACTAGCTATTCTTTTATTACAGATAGGAATTGCTGTATTGGTCATATTCGAAGGTCTAAAGCTTCCTTTAAAAAAAAAAAAGTTGATGACCTCAACTCCTTGTCCAATGATAAATGTGTCTGGTCTTTAGCCAAAAACCTCTCCAAAAATTTCTGTAACTCAAGCAGTCCCCGTCTCATTCGTTCTGATGGTTCTATGAATTGTTCTCCCAATGACAAAGCAAGTCTCTTTTGTTTTCATTTTTCTGTCAGCATTTCTGTAAACGATTCCAGCGCACCCTTCTGTAGCCCTATGCCCTCCCTTATCAATTCTTCACGCAAAGTTTGTAATGTTTTTTTTTGCTTGCTAAAGACGAACAAGGCATCTGGCCCCAATTGTATCCCTTCAAGTTTCATTTAGGAGTTTGCAGATGAACTGGCTCCGGTGCCTAGCCATCTCTTTCGTCTGATTCTCTAAACCATTATCTCTATCCCTTCAAATTATTGCCCTAACCTCCCCTATCCTGACCTACCCTATTGCTAAAGTGTTCAAAACTTTGCTCAATGCTCACTTTTTGAAACATCTTGAATCTAACTCACTTCTGATCTCCAGTACGGCTTCTGTAAGGCAAGATCAACTGGTGACCTCTTGTCCTGTCTTAATCAAGTATGGCATTCTTCTCTAAGTAACTCTGGATAACTCTTTATCGTCACCCTTGATATATCTAAGGCTTTTGACAGAGTCTGGCGCAAGGCTCTGTTGACCAAGCCTCCTGCCTATGGCTTTACCCCTTCTCTCTGGTCTCTGATTTCGAGTTTTCTTTCTGACCTCTTTATATCAGTGCTTATTGATGGTGCAACATCCAGCCCATTCCCTGTTACGAGTGGTGTTCCACAGGATTCTGTTCTTTCACCTACTATGTTCCTTTTCTTCATCAATGGTCCTCTTCAGTCCCCATCTTCCTCTCTTTTTCATGCCTTTGACGATTACACTACCCTTCATTTTTCCTCTGCCTTTTCTTCACAACCTTCTTCTGCTATTTGTAATCAGTCTCGTATCACTTTTTCTTTTACTCTCAACTCCGATTTGCAGAGGGCATCTGAGTGGGGCACCCAAAATATAGTAAAATTTGTCCTCTTAATTCTATCAACATATTAGGAATCCACATAACCCAGCCACTGAGGGGGGCAAGCCAGCCTCAACTTGGTGCCGGTCCCAAGCCCGGGTAAATGGGGAGGGTTGGCGGCAGGAAGGGCATCCGGCCATAAAAAATTTTGCCAAAACCAAAATATGGCCAGTACATAACTGGCCAGAAACATCAACCCCACATAAAAGTGGGAAAAAGATGTAGACGAAGAAGAAGAAGATTAGGAATCCACATAGCCTCTAACTTGTTTTGGAGGAATCACTAAATCAAAATGTCTAAACCTGCATCCAAAAATTTGGGGGTTCTGCTTCGCTGTCGTCATTATTTTAACTCTCTACATTTTACTTAAAATCTATAAAGGTCTTATCCGTCCGTGCTCAAAATACTGCTCACACATATGGGGTGCTTCTTCTTATACTTATCTCCTTGATAGGGTTGAATCTAAGGCAGTCAGACTCATTAATGATCCTTCTCTTACTTTTAATCTGGATTCTATTTCATTTCCCAGGATGGTATCGTTCCTTTTACTTTTCTATCGCTACTACTTCCATCGCTGTTCTGATGAGTTGGCGAGTTGCATCCCTCCCCCACTGCCGATGCCGAGTAACACTCGCTAAGCAGCTCTGACTTACAGGCACAGTGTGGCGATTTGTAGCTCGTGGTATGGTCGTTGTAGCGGCTTCTTCTTCCCAACTCCCCCCAAACTCTGGAACTCTCTTCCTTTTTCCGTCTTTTCTAATTCTTGTAACCTATCTTCCTTCAAGAAACTGATTTATCATCATATCAGGGCCTAACTGCCATAATTTTGTCTTCAGTACTATGACTATTCTTTCAGCCTGTCCTTTTCCTATTGTGTATCATTACCTCATCTCTGCTTGTCCATGAGTTTTTACTTTTTCTTCATCACAATGTTTTCTGTGTGTCTGGCATTTTATTGATTAGGGAAATATTCTTGCTTGTTCCGGTGTTACACTCATAAAAAAAGTCTTCGTTTCCTGAGATAAACCACATTTCCAATCCGATGCGTTGTCTTCCCTCTCCCCACTTTCATTTGAACTTGTAATATCTAGTTCCAAGACATTTACAAGAAGAAAAATAAGGGATAAAGGGAAAAGCAGCACCAAGGGGAGTATATTTTGGAACTCTGCCAGACAGGTCTACATCTCTCTCTCTCTCTCTCTCTCTCTCTCTCTCTCTCTCTCTCTCTCTCTCTCTCTCTCTCTCTCTCCTCTCTCTCTCTCTCTCTCTCTCTCTCTCTCTCTCTCTCTCTCCTCTCTCTCCTCTCTCTCTCTCTCTCTCTCTCTCTGGAACATTACCATCTATAAAAACCTTTTAAGGGAAAACCATGATCTCCATCTCCCTCCACCCGTCTTTCTCCTCCCCCTCTCTCTCTTCCTACTTCCATCTGTACATCCTGTAGTGATCTTCCATACTCATATGTTATTCCATACGAACAGCACTCCCTCTGAGTCACTCTCCTGCCATTTTGATATCTCTTTCACAAAAGCAACGTGAATGTTTCCGTCTTGCCTTTTGAACATAGATTTTATGATTCCAAAAGAGAGTAAGCTAAGAGCTGTTAACAAGAAGTGAATTATAAAATAACGAAACGTAATGAGGGTATGTAGGAAGAACAATCAAAGAGAAAATTACTTAATAAACAAAAAAGAAAGAGAAAATGGGGTTAGATGGGTTAGATAAGGCAGTGAGGTATTGTTTTGGGTGGTATACATTACCTGTGTCTGTTTTAGTGTCTGAAGTCTTAAAGACTTTGGTAAAGCTGATGATTATTTACAACAGGGATAATATTGCAGTTCCTTCGGCCTTGCAGACGCACACGGTAGTGTAAAAGGCTTGGGGAGTAAACCGTGAAAGGAAATCCGGAGGGAGAGGCATAATCTCAGTTGATGAGGAGGAAGTCTTCAAACCATCCTCTGGCATCTCCTGAAACGTTCTTGAATTCTTAACGCACAGACTTTGCTTTTCCTCTGGAGTAATCAGCATCGTCGAGAGGGAAGAAGCACAAAATGGGCTTGGCACTTCTTCCTTATCTTTAGCCCAGCCAAGAGGCAAGGCCTCCAGCCACATTAACTGTCTGATAAGAGTAAAAGAACCATACATACAAAAATATAGTTAGTGATACCCAAATTTATATAAAAAATTATGTAAACTTCATTGTCATACTGTGATAAGTCAAGAGTTATCAGTACTTCCAAGTGGACTGTCATTTCTATCAGTGTATTCCATTGGTGTGCAGGGTTCTAGATACGAAAGACTCCATAAATAAATGCACTGTTTTATATGTCAAAATAAGCCCCGTTCTAATAAGGATGAACACACATATTACAACTGGGAGATAAAGGCTAGATGCCCTTCCTGAAGCTCCACCTTGGGATCTATCAACACACTAGTTGCTTCCCGATTCCCACACTCTAATATTGTTATGCCGTGGTCCGTTACTGTAGCTACATACTATTAAAGTTCTAGCCTAGTAGATGCTATAATTGGCGTGTTTCACATATTCAAGATATGCTTCAGGGACAAAAGAAACAAACATAATTATATACTTGCAAGAGATAAAAAAAAAAGAGCCGAGATGATAAAATAATCAATAATTTTCGACTTATCCGTTTATCTTAGTCCCCAAACATGTATTTCATGTTCTTTTCAACATATTGCATGCTCTGAGTCATTGCACTGTTTTATGTTTGCAATTAGTCCCCATCTGCAAGGGCGTGGGCAGAGACATATTAGGGCCGCGGAATTAAGATTGGATGTCCTACCCAACGCCTCACGAGGTCTAGCATTAAACTACCGCAGTCCCCATGTATGTTTAGAATTAATTCTGTATTTGTTGAATTAATTCTTCATATTGTGGAAAACTAAAAATATTTGATATCTGAAGTGAATTTCAAAAATCAGTCACACTAGACAGTTTAAGAAAGGAGTGCGCATTATCATTATTTCACTGCTTATTATTATTTGTCTTTTTCTAAGTTATTTTAAAGCCTGAAATGGAAAAAAAAAATAGTGGCAGGGCATGACAGAAATAACAGAATTATGAACGATAGAAGAGGGGCAAGCTGAAAGAACAGTCAAAGTAATAAAGACTTAGAAACATGTATTATGCTGTGTGTTTTATTCCTATTCCAATAAAATATTTCCCACACAGTTAATGTTTGATTATTGTGATATATTCCACCTTCAGTTGAAAAAATAGCAAAATTCCTAGCAAGGGTGCCCCAAGATTCCAATCGCCTTCATAAAGGCTGCCTCAAGTCTAAAATGGTTGGGAATCCCTGGTGTGTGCAGTCCCATCAACGAGTCTCATTTGTAGTACAGTAAATCCGAAACATCAAGTGTAGACTAAGGCCCGATTTCTTAAACAGTGTAAGCCTAGGATACCATATTGTTAGTTAGCTAGACACACACAAATGGATTTCATAAACACATCTGACTCGGTTCTGTGTATGGCTAGGATCCCGTACGGGATCCTAGCCATACACAGAACCGCATCAGATGCGTTTATGAAATCCATTTGTGTGTGTCTAGCTAACTAACAATATGGTATCTTAGGCTTACACTGTTTAAGAAATCGGGCCTAAGGCTCATTAATTCTAAGTACTTCCACCTCCATTCCCTCCATCATTACTAATTTACTAGCATGACTTTTTGTACGGCATTGAAGTTAGACTCAATGTAGTTATTGCTTGGTGGAGAGATGATACTTTCAAAGTGAGTGAGTGAGTGTGAGATAGATAGATAGATAGATAGATAAATAGATAAATAGATAGATAGATAGATAGATAGATAGATGGAAAGAGATAGATAGATAGATAGATAGATAGATAGATAGATAGATAGATAGATGGATAGATAGATAGATAGATAGATAGATAGATAGATAGATAGATAGATAGATAGATAGATAGATAGATATATAGATAGATAGATAGATAGATAGATAGATAGATAG
>JAXCGZ010012093.1:0-17500 GCA_037179515.1 Halocaridina rubra
AATGACCCTGTGATGAGACTAGAGAGCTCTTTCCTTATAAGGAAGCCAATTTTATAATAAGTAAAAGATAAGGGTCTTTATTTATGCTTTGTTGGGGAAAGATATACAAAGGACCAAGATCAAAGGGAATCCTTCATTATTCCCTACCTATCCCGCCTTTGATGAAGCTATTCTTTTCGCTATACAGGAGAGGTTATTAGACAAAAGATGAAAGATAAACATGAAGTCCTGTACAAGAAAGGTTTTGCCATCATTATTAAGACACAAAGATGCTTTTCTTTTACCGAAAAGGATCTGTTTTCTCTTTTATTCGGAGGTTTTTGAGGCAAAATTTTAATATAGGGAAAATGCAAGAATAATAATTTTCCGTAGTATATGAAATACAGAAGCATCATGCTTCAACTACAAGTGATTTTTTCCTAGAGATAAGTAAACCTAGCTTGGCATGATTTTTTGTTTAATGATATTGAGAATTAGCTAGTGATACCTATTGCTCTTGGTACATGATATTACACATCAGAATATCTTTATCTTTAAAAGTTGCTTATATTCTCAACTCCTGCAAGCTGAACACGTGTTTCCTCTAACTACGAGTACTTAAATCTGGTTATTGCATTATTGCATACTGCATTATTTTGCCCTCTTAAAACCGCTCTGTACTTTCACTCAATTGTTTCTTACAAGGAAGAAGTCATACTGACATTTAGTGACTAGAAATCTTTTCTTTTCGTTCTTAACATTCTTGAAGTGAGATATATATATATATATATATATATATATATATATATATATATATATATATATATATATATATATATATATGTATATATATATATATATATATGTATATATATATATATATATATATATATATATATATATATATATATATATATATATATATATATATATATATATATATATATATATATGTATATATATATATATATATATATATATATATATATATATATATATATATATATATATATATATATATATATAGAGAGAGAGAGAGAGAGAGAGAGAGAGAGAGAGAGAGAGAGAGAGAGAGAGAGAGAGAGAGAGAGAGAGAGAGAGAGAGAGAGAGAGAGAGAGAGAGAGAGAGAGAGAGAGAGAACAAACAAACAAACAAACACACGAACAAACAAGCAAACATTTATTTCCCTTTCTGTACAATGGTAATTCTTCTAAAAGTAAAAGTAACTTATTAGTAGACATGTCATTTAACTAATAAGTAAGAGGGTAATACATACAGTTAAATTAAATGTATCTTTCCTAGAAAATAATAATGCTGTAATAAAAATATTAACAATAATATTAATAATAAAATAGTAATAATAACACTCGATACAGTATCGCTATTATCGGCATCATCACCATATTTGTTTTCCTTACAATGAGAATAATTAGTTCTTAACTTAGAGAACAGGTTTACATATAGAGAGGTAGTGTTAAGGGAAATTGCATTAAATCATTAAGTTTAGTTTATGTGTGAGCAGCAACTATTTGTCCAAAAGAAAACTATGTAGTTTGCCTTTGAAAGCTGTGAAGGAGGATGCATTTTTAAGATGCTCTGGAATATTGTTCCAGAGTGTTGGCCCTTTAATAGTGATCATCTTTGGACCTGCTTCTGTGTTTGTTCTCTGAATAAAGAGCTCACTGCTCTATCTAATGTTGGTTCCCCTTATATCCCTGACTGTTTTAAATCAAATAGCCTGCTAGGATAATGATGGTCCAAAAATTTTGTATACAAAACATAAATAGCATAAGCGACCTTGTTTTTCTGCCCGCAGCCACCAAGTTTATTGAGAGGCTGGAGTGATGTGGTCATATTTTCTTATTTCTCGCCGGGCAACTCGAGCAGCAAAATTAATAAGCTTCTGTATTCTGTTTATCTGAGTCTTAGTGGTAGCTCCTCAAACAGTTGTGCAGTAATTAATGTGACTTAGGGCTAGAGATTCAACAACAGTTATTCGAGTGGTAGTCTCAAAACTGTCTTTTATACGTGATAAGTACATTAATGTTCCTGTAACCTTTTTGCATACTTTATCTATGTGGGAATCAAACAACATATAGTTATCAAAGTGAATTCCTAGGTTTTTGACTGTTTTGCTAGGTGTAATAATATTGCCGCAAAATTAATTATTGTGTTTTCTGGAGTTTGTGTTATATGGAACTTGAACCAATAAACATGCATAGTGTTATTTTCGTTAATTAACAGCCCAATTTCCTGAAAATAGGTTTTACATTTTTAATAGAGTGTTTTCTGCTCTTAAGGTTAGCTCTGGGAGATTATTAATATGTACCAGTAGAGAGTCAGAAATGAAAGAAGATAGATCATTTACGTAAATAGAGAAGAGGATAGGACCAAGTACTGATCCCTGTGGAACACCAAATGATACATATTTTGGCACAGAGATAATGTTGTTAAGACGTATAGACTGTTTGCAATTAGATAGAAACTCTCTAAACCAACTCGGATCAATATTTAGGTTAGTACATTCACTTGCAAAAATTTTATGGCTTACACTGTCGAAGGCTTTTGATAAGTCTGATAATAGAAGCAGAAATATTTTTTCATATCTATATTATTTTAGATACTATTCGTAACTTTGAGCAGTGCAGTTTCCGTCAATAGTTTCAGTCTGAAACCATGTTGGTTAATAGCTAGTAGTCTATTTGACTCTAAATATGACATAAGTTGGCATGCAACAATTTTTTCAAATATTTTAGAGAAACTGGGTAGCAGGGAAATGGGACGATAGTTTGTCACATCTTCTCTGTCCCCCTTTTTATGCAGAGAGAGAGAGAGAGAGAGAGAGAGAGAGAGAGAGAGAGAGAGAGAGAGAGAGAGAGAGAGAGAGGAGGAGAGAGAGAGAGAGAGAGAGAGAGAGAGAGAGAGAGAGAGAGAGAGGGAGAGAGAGAGAGAGTTTGGAACCTCGCATTTGATTGGAAATATATTTTTTATATATACCATTTAACAGCTTGCACTCCATAGAAGAACTCTTTTAGCCCTAATAAGCATGCATTACATCCAAATTCTCTATTCTTTTCTGCTTTGTTTTAATGACGAAGGGAATGGGGTATACAAATGATTATATTTGTTTTTTACTTGTATTTTTGTTTATCTTGTTATTTGCGTGTGAAATTCTGCTTTCATTTACTTGTTTATTTATATTTATGTAGATTATTCAAAGTATTTAGAGAATGTGTTAAACTATATATGTATTAGTTGATAAATATACTTTCATTTATTCACTTGTTTCTAAACAAAAAACTCAAAGAATTGCAACCATTATACATCGGTGTCAGTGTTTCCAGAACGTACTGAGAGATACACTAGTGCTTGAGAGAGATGAAAGGGTGAGAGTAAGGCCTTTAGATCTCTGGAGGGTGAGAGAAATTTCTGTGATCAAAGAAAAATTCTCAGAAGAGAGATTGTGAAGTAGAACTAATGAGGGACTGGCTTTCTACATGACTGTCGCATTGGGATATATAGAAAAAATATATATATATATATATATATATATATATATATATATATATATATATATAATATATATATATATATATATATATATATATATATATATATATATGTATGTATGTATGTATGTATGTATGTATGTATGTATATATATATATATATATATATATATATATATATATATATATATATATATATATATATATATATATATATATATATATATATATATATATATATATATATATATATATATATATATATATATATATATATATATATATATATATATATATATATATATATATATATATATATATATAAATATATATATATATATATATATATATATATATATATATATATATATATATATATATATATATATATATATATATATATATATATATATATATATATATATATATATATATATATATATATATATATATATATATATATATATATATATATATATATATGAGATGCTCGAAGAGTGATAATATGGCGGGTTGCATGTAGGAATGAATGGGGAGTTGCTTGTAGAAGTTGAGAGTTTTAAGTATCTGGGGTCGGACGTGCAAGGAATGGACGAGTGAATGAGGTACGTCATAGAGTTAAGGAAACGTGTAAATTTCTAGATGGGTTGATAAGTGTTATGACAAATAGGTATTTAGGAAAGAATGCAGAGAGAAGGGTATGTGAAGATGTGATATTACCGACGGCATTGTATGGAGAAGAAACTTGGAATGCATGAGAGACTGAAAAGAACAATCTAAATGTAATGAAGATGAGATGTTTGAGAAGTATGATTTGTGTACTTAGAATAGATAGAGTAAGAAATGAAGAGGTCAGGCAGAGAAGGGGTATTGAAAGAAAGCTGTCTTTCAGGTTAGATCAGAGAGTAATGAGTTTATTTGAACACATGGAAGGGATGAGTGATTGGAGTAAGACCAAAAGGAAGACCTAGAATGAGATGGAGGGATGGCATGATAGGGGCATTGGATGCACGTGGAATGTTATTGGAGCAGGGATGAAAGTGTGCAAGAGATAGGAATGAGTGGAGGAAGTTTGTGTAAAGGTGACGCTGGCCAAAAGGATTTCTCGCACCTCAGTGATCTGTGATGGATGGGTGTGAGTAGAGTTGCCATTTGATGAAAAGGTGGGGGTAAACCAGCTGCGGCTGTCGGACTTCACTGTAGAATATCTTTACCCTCGTACCTTGTGAATGACCCAAGCAGAGTGATGGGGGGGGGGGAAATGTGGCAATCCTTTTTCCCAAGGAGCTTAGACGAGTGACTGAGGTATGTGCTGGATCATGGTGAATGCGTGTTTCATGGCACTGCCACCCCCTGTACAAAGATGATTGAGGTCATGTGTATAGCTAGATATATGTGTATGTATGTGGACATATATATTTTGAATTTATAAACCCTTATGCCTGTATATATGAATTTATTGAGTATATAATTTTACAAATTCTCTCTGTATTTTTATAGGTATATATATATATATATATATATATATATATATATATATATATATATATATATATATATATATATATATATATATATATATATTGCACATCTCTTGCTATTCCATTACATTTGACAATTCACAACACTCCCCCATATCTGTCTCCTTTTTCCTCATATTTGTTATTATTTATGGAAGGTCCACAGCTAATGGCCCCCAGTACCCGGCATAGAGGGATGAGAAGAATCTCCGGGGATCGTGTTGACTCCACTATTGGCTTGAGGGCTGACACGCCTGGTTGTAATAATGGTTTTGCCCTTAACGTTGCACCTCACAATAGATCTGCTTCTTTCATTCTTCACTATTCTAACTTTCGTGGGCTGACTTCTAATCTTTCGTCTGTGGAACAGCACTTGGGTACTTTTCTCCCTAACCTCCTCCTCCTATCTGAAACCCATCTGTCTATGCCTGCTTCCACTGACCCATTTCAAATCTCTTACTACAATCTGCTACACTAACTCTCTAATGCATTTTCTATTTTGTGCATGAACATTAGAAGTTTTGCAAATAATCTTCAATTATTTGTTGATCAATGTTTAACAGAAAATAATATATGTGATGTAATGGGTTTTTCGGAGACTAGGCTGGATAATGATATTGAATCATTGTATAATATAACAGGGTACAATATGTTCACTCAGAACAGAGACAGGAAAAGGTGGAGGTGTATGTATATATGTAGCTAATAAGTATAGCTCGAGTGTTATAAAGGAGTGCAGTATGATGGAGCGATTCATTGAATGTGTTAGTGTACAGGTACATAACGGTAAGGAAAATTGCTTCTTTGCATCTGTATATAGACCACCAAAGGGGAACATGCCTGAATTTCTTGAAGCTTTACTGAAAGTATTTGATATTGCAGCAAGAAAAAAGTACAAAACTATTTATTTATTCGGTGATTGGAACTTAGATTTGTTTAAAATAAATGATCAAAGAGTAACTGATTTTATAAACTTAATGTATTCACGTGGCTGCTTTCCAATAACTACTAAACCTACGAGAGTAACTGAAAATAGTGCATCTCTAATCGATCATATCTGGACCACAAATCTTGAAGACAACATAAGTAATTACATAGTGTACACCGACATAACCGATCATTTCGCAGTATACTCCCAGTTTAAAAAAGAAGAACATAAATTTGATGCATATGTAGAAAAAAGACATTACTCTGATGATAACATAGCTAAATTTACTAGAGATATATCACATGAAAAATGGCAACATATCATTGACCTAAATAATGCAAATGAAGCTTTTAATAAACTTAACTGTACATTTAGAGATAAATTTCTAGACTGCTTTCCTCTAAGAAAATCGACTGTAAATAATAAAAACAACAGATGCCCACACATAACTGCAGGTTTAAAAAATAGTATCAAAGAAAAACACCGATTAGAAAGGCTTGCATCAAATGGCCTTTGTCTTTTGGAACCAAAAATAGATATTTTCAGGAATACAATAAACAGCTTAATGGGACGAAAACAAATTAATCATTCAAAGGAAATCAAATTAAAAAATGATAATGACCACACTGATAATATCTTTAATAATCATTTCTTAACTATAGCACAACCAACACAGGAACAACAAAATGTGCAACAAAACTCACACCGACAGTTTCTTAATAATCCACCAGACTTTTCGTTTTACTTGTATCCTGTAACAAGGGAGGAAGTCACTATATATATAAAAACCTTAAAACCAAATACAGCGTCGGGATATGATGAAATTCCATCAAAACTTCTCCAGGTCACTGCCCATTACATTGGTACCCCACTTACCCACATAATCAGTCTATGTTTTCAGCAAGGATGTTTTCCAGACAAACTAAAAAGTGCTAAAGTAATACCAATTTTTAAGTCAGGCAGTGTATATGATGAAAATAACTTTAGACCTATATCTATCTTACCGTCTTTAAGTAAAGTGTTTGAAAAAGTGATTGTTCACAGACTTAACAAATTCCTTGAAAAGTTCAACCTATTATCCGAAAATCAATACGGATTCCGTAATAATAAGACCATTGAAAAAGCAATAATGAACTTTACAAGTGATATCTATCAAAATTTGGAGAATAAAAACTTTGTTGCAGGGGTTTTCCTACACTTGTCCAAAGCATTTGACTCATTAGACCATGATATACTAATAGAAAAACTAACTAGTGTGGGTATTAGGGGAATACCATTACAGTTATTTAAGAGCTACTTGAAAAATAGAAAACAAGCCGTATATTTGTAATGGGAAAGCATCTTTGTTGCAAACTATTGAGAGGGGAGTACCACAGGGATCAATACTGGGCCCATTGTTATTTTTAGATTATATAAATGATATTTCCAATGCCAGTAATAAATTCAAATATATTCTTTATGCAGATGACACCAACCTTCTCTTGCATGATAATAACCTTGACCACCTGCATTCTTTTTTAAATAGTGAACTAGAAAAAAATAATAACTGGGTCTCTGTTAATAAATTAAAGCTAAATGTTTCCAAAACTGACTATATCTTATTTCAAAGTAGATCTGCAGTACACAATATTGGTCAAGTTAATATGAATGGGTATGAAGTCAAAAGAGTTGCTTGTAAGAAATTTTTGGGAGTAATTATTGATGAAAATTTAAGTGGGAAATATATTCAATCTGTCTGCTCAAAACTGTCCAAGACGTGTGGAATTTTGTATAAAATTCGCCATAACCTAACAAATGAGGCCTTAAAAAGCATATACTATTCCCTGTGTTATCCTCATATTATATACTGTTTGTCCATCTGGGGTTGTACTTGGCCGTCAATTGTAAGGGATGTATTTGTAACTCAGAAAAGACTGATCAGAACTATTACATATAGTGGAAAATATGACTCAACTTCCTCTTTATTCAAGGAGCTAAACTTGCTTAAATTTAATTACTTGATACAATATTTCTGTCTTATTATTATACATAGTGATGTTAATGATAACAGAAAATTATTTAGATTTATTCAACACAACCATGGAACCAGAGGTAACAATATAAATTTGATATGTCCACAGCCGAGAACAACCTTGCACAAATTTTCTATTCACTGTTTTGGCCCAAAATGTTGGAATGCATTACCCGAAGATTTAAAAACAATAACTGGCACAACTTTATTTAAAAAGAAACTCAAACAGCATATATTTACTAGGCAAAATCAAGCAGCTGTTGATTAATAATTAATACAGTATTGGTGTATCATTATGTCCAGGTTAAGGTCAGGCTACTGTTTTGCTTTATTACAAGATAAGTATGAGATTGCTATATTGGAGCTTTTGTTAACTATTGCCGTCATTCTTTAATTTATGTGAAATGTATATTAAACTGCCTGCCAAGGAGCTCTTGCTCAGCAGGCTATTGCCTCTGAATATAATGTACATATTTATCCCTGTATGTATACTAAGTATTTGGAAATAAAATCTATGACTATGACCATCTATGACTATGACTGCGAGGATCATGGACCTTAAATCTCCTGACTTCGATGTTCTCTGGCTAAAAGTCTATCTCTCCACTACCACTATTTTCCTGTACTTCTGCTAGTGTTCTCCAAACTCCACCGAGTTTGTGTCTTTCTTTGAATATTTGTCCTCGTGCCATGAATCCTTGCTATCCTCTCACCCACATGCCGAAGTTCTCTACTTTGAAGACTTCAATGTACACCAAAGGGAGTGGCTTCCTTCTTCTCACACTGATGTGGGAGGAAGTGAGGCCCTTGCTTTTTCTATTACTCATGATCTTGAGCAAATTATCAAACATCATACTCGTGTTCCTGATCGTCACGAACAAGCACCAAACACTCTTGACTTATTTTTTACTTCTAACCCTTCAAACAATTCTTATTCCATGCTTTCCCCTCTTGGTAAATCTGACCACTCTATGATCTCAACCTCTTTCATTTTCGCTCCCCCTCCACCAATCCCTCCTACTCAGCGCTGCCGTTGGCACTTTGAGCGTACCCAACATGAAAATTTGTGTAACTTCCTCTTTGACTTCCCATGGAATGACTACTGCTTTCGGTCCCGCAACCCTGATGAGGTAGCTGTAAAAGTTGCCGAGATCATGACCACGGGAATGGAGGGGTACATCCCCTTTTCTACAAAAACTTTCTCTCCCCTAAAACCTTGGTTTGACCGTGCCTGCTTCATGGCTATCCAGGCCAGGAATTGGGTACACCGATCTTACCAAACCTCTCCTTCCAATTTAACTTGCTCTGCATTTATTGTAGCTAGGAATTGCTGTGCTGCTCAGATTCGAAGGTCTAAGGCTTTCTTAATCAGAAGGAAAGTTGATGATCTTAAGTCCTCTCCCACTGACAAATGCTTCTGGTTTTTAGCCAAAATCCTCTCCAACAACTTCTGCAACTCAAGCTTTCCCCCTCTCATTCATTCAGATGATTTTGTAACTTGCTTTCCCACTCACAAAACCACTCTCTTTGGCTCTCATTTTTCTTCCAACTCTTCTATAAACGATTCCAGCGCACTTGTTCCTCAGTCTTTACCCCTCTCTAACCCTATGCCCTCCCTTACCCTTTCTTCACGCAAAGTTCATAAGGTTCTTCGCTCACTAAAGACGAACAAGGCATCTGGCCCCTATGGTATCCCTTAAGGAGTTTGCAGATGAATTGGCTCCCGTGCTTTGCCGTGTTTTTCGCCTCATTCTGTCAACCAGTATCTATTCTTGTGTAAATATTTTTATTATGTACTTTGTAAATTTTGTGGGGCCTATCTGTGTACCAGAGAGGAATTTCTATTTAATGCTACATTTTGACATTTTACATTTGTAAATAGAGTAATTATCATGTAATAACCATTTTTAATGGAATAATGTTTTTTGACTTTTGACTTTTGACTCTAGTTCATCCTATTCCTAAGAAGGGTGACCGCTCTATTCCTTCAAACTACCGACCTATTGCCCTAACCTCCTCTATTGCTAAAATTTTTGAAACTCTGCTCAGTGCACACTTCTTGAAATGCCCTGAATCTAACTCACTTATCTCTGATCACCAGTACTGTTTCCGCAAGACAAGATCCACTGGTGATCTCCTGTCCTATCTTACTCATGTATGGTCATCTTCTCTGAGGAACTATGGGGTATCCTTTATCGTCGCCCTTGATATCTCTAAGGCTTTTGACAGAGTCTGGCGCAAAGCTCTGTTGGCCAAACGCCTTGCCTATGGTTTTACCACTTCTTTATTTTCTCTGATTTCCAGTTTTCTTACTGACCGTTTTATATCTGTAGTTGTTGATGGTGCGACATCTAGCCCTTTCTCTGTTACCAGTGGTGTTCCAAAGGGCTCTGCTCTTTCACCTACTCTGTTCCTTCTCTTCATCAATGATCTTCTACAATCCCCATCTTCCTCTCTTCTTCATGCCTCTGCTGATGATTCTACCCTTCGCATTTTCTCTGCCTTTTCTTCACAACCTTCATCTGCTACTCGTAATCAATCTCGTATCACTCTTTCTTCTATTCTCAACTCCGATTTGCAGAGAGGATCTGAGTGGGGCACTCAAAATCTAGTTAAATTCAATGCCTCTAAGACACATTTTCTGGCAATCTCTTTATCTTCTTCTCCTCTGGATAACCCTATAGTATTCGAAACTAACGAAATTTACCCTCTTAATTCTATCAACATATTAGGAATCCATATAGCCTCTAACTTGTCTTGGAGGAATTACATAATCCAAATTTCTAATTCTTCATCCATAAAATTGGGGTTTTTGTTTCGTTTTCGTCATTACTTTTCCTCTTTACAGTAACCTAAAATATATAAAGGTCTTATCCGTCCCTGCTTAGAATACTGCTCACACATCTGGGGTGCTTATTCTTATACTTATTTCCTTGATAGGGTTGAATCTAAGGCAGTCAAACTCATTAATGATCCCTCTCTTACTTCTAATCTGGATTCTCTCTATCTTTGCCTTAAGGTATCTTCCCTTTCTCTCTTCTATCGCTACTACTTCCATCGCTGCTCTGATGAGGTGGCGATTTGCATCCCTCCCCCACTGTCGAGGCCGCGTAACACTCGCCAAGCGGCCTCGTCTCACAGGTACTGTGTGGAGATTTGTAGCTTGCGGATTGGTCGATGCAACGACTGCTTCTTCACATCTACCGCCAAACTCTGGAACTCTCTTCCTCCTTCTGTCTTTCCTAATTCTTATGACCTATTACCCTTCAAAAAGCAGATCTATCATCATCTCAGGGCCTAGTCCTCCATATCTCTGGGTCCTTTGTATTTTGACTTTTTTTTCTGTCTGTCGTTTTCGATTTGTGTGGCATTATCTCATCTCCGCCTTGTCCTTAATCTTTTGCTTTTCCTTCGTCTTGGTATTTTCTCGTGGCCGGGCCTTTATTGATGAGGGCAGTTTTTTCCTGTCCCGGTGTCACAAAAAAAAAAAAAAAAAAAAAAAATATATATATATATATATATATATATATATATATATAATATATATATATAAAAATATATATATATATATATATATATATATATATATATATATATATATATATATATATATATATATATATATATATATATATATATATATATATATATATCTTTTATATTCGAGAGTTCTGTTTATACCTACTTAAGTCCAAGACAGGTGACGAACATATGGTGGGTGTAATTCCTCACTCTATATTCAAAATAGGTCTATAGTTCTCTGTGATCTCTCTCTTTTTGTGTTTTTCACATATGCATGTACTTTTTTTATAACATTCCCACCTACAGATTGCTAGCATTGTCGCCAAGAGGATTACACGTGCCTCTGAAACAGAGGAAATATTTCTGTAAGCCTTTAGGACATGCTTTCAATAAAAAAAACCTGCAGATTATGATTCGTGTAGGTTCAGTTACTTTATATTGTTATTGTTTGATATTTCGATTGACCAAATGATTGTAGCGTCTGTGTTTTCCTGAAATTACCGAGTTATACGTCTTTTCAATTTCAATAGGATATCGTTGGCACCCTCTCTGTTACTTATACTTGAAGGTGTATTTACTATTATACGCATGTTTTTGCAAATTAAATGGTGAATAAAATCCTGTTTTTTCAGAGCTGGAATACCTTTCTTTATCATTTAAACCAATGCCTCATCCAGTTTCATTCATTTCCTCCCTCAATTTTCCTGAAGCCTGGAACAGTGAAGGAGTTTTGCCAGCCTTTGATTATGTAGAAATAGGGGATTGCTTGTAGTAACATTGTAAAATATGCATATTCCAGATCTCGAAATATGCATTTTGTATATTCCGAATCATGGTAAAGTATGCATTGGTGTGTTTGTGTGTGTGTGTGTGTGTGTGTGTGTGTGTGTGAGTGTGAGTGTGTGTGTGTGTGTGAGTGTGAGTGTGTGTGTGTGTGTGCCTGGAAAATGATTAGCAATACAAAACAGAACGCTTTTGTAAGCAGTAAATATACATTAATCAAAATTAAAAACTTGGACCAGAATCATTTATATACTCGTATACATTTTATGAAAGAGGAGTTTTCTGCTATTTCATGTTACCATTGCCTTTATTTTTATGTATTTCTCTCTTATGATGAGTATTTGTGTGTGAGTTTGTCGTTCTTGGTGACCTAAAGTATATATTAACACGGAAGTGGATTTTTCTCTACCGTAATTATATCCACCAGCGCAACTTATAAGAAACCATGTGTGATATCATTGCATCTCCGAGTCTCGTTAGTGACTTCATTAACATATATAAAAGAGGAAATCAGGACGAGTATTTTTTCAAAGAGTTTTGCTTTGAAGAAGGAATCTTCAAAGATTAGTAAAATATATCCTCCCAAATCCTCATTAGCTTTACATGTTAGGAAATCATAACACCTGTTCTTTGAGTTAAGCTTTCCAATTTGAAGGCAGGTAGAGCTTATATATATATATATATATATATATATATATATATATATATATATATATATATATATATATATATATATATATATATATATATATATATATATATATATATATATATATATATATATATATATGTATGTATGTATGTATGTATGTATGTATGTATGTATGTATGTATGTATGTATGTATGTATGTATGTATGTATGTATGTATGTATGTATGTATGTATGTATGTATGTATGTATGTATATATATATATATATATATATATATATATATATATATATATATATATATATATATATATATATATATATATATATATATATATATATATATATATATATATATATATATATATATATATATATATATATACATATATATATATATATATATATATATATATATATATATATATATATATATATATATATATATATATATATATATATATATATATATATATATATATATATATATATATATATATATATAAAACGAAAAACAAGTGAATGTTGTAATTAAGATTATTTTGAGTTCTAGGAGAAAAAAAACTTGTTTACTTGGGATAATTGAAGCACAAGGTAAAATTGTATGAAGACATTCTAAATATTTTCAAGTGGATCACGTGAGCCTTTTATTACCATGTTTTGTATATCTGCTAAATATTAATTTGGGACACTCTGATTTTTGAGATTTAGCTTAACTTTGGGAACCTAACATAACCAAATCTAAATTACCGTAACTTGATTTGCAATGGAGTTAGAGTTGAATAACAGATTAGCTTAGGAAAAGACGGATTAGGTTGGTTAGGTAAGATTAATTTACAAAAATTGTAGCGTCCAAAAGTAAACATTTAAATTTTTTTTGAGGGGGTAAGCTTTGCAATTGCAAGATGTGATGAAAAGCAAATGGAACCTGTTCGGCGTCTAACTTTACACTTGGGAAAGTTAGAGACTTCTTTTCCAAGTTGGATATAAACTTGAGCGTTGAGCGCAAGTCTCGGGACTGAACTTCCTCCTTTCTTGGTTTCACAATTTATGTCAAGTCAGCAATGTGGCTCAAACTAGTGTTGATGTGTTATGTGCCTTTCTTTATGAAAATTGAAAGAAAAAAAAACGTAAAATAAGAATGAATATGTATGGTAAGTCTTCCTTCAGTTACGGTTCTTTTCCTAAGCCTACATCTACACCTAATATAATGGCGTATTCGTTACACATCTTTTAATTATCGCTTCACATCTGACAAATCACAACATTCTCCGACTTTGCTTCTCTTTGCTTTCTTTCGCGTCATTGGTTTTACCATCATTCCTTTGACTATTTTGTTCACTCTGTCTTTGTTATTGTTTAGCAATCTCTTACTTATGCCTTGTTCTTAAGCTGCTACTTTTTCTTAAATGCTCTCTTGGTGTCTAGCTGGGCCCGATGAGGGTGATTTCTTTGCCGTTCCATGTGTCTCACTCATTTAATGATATGAATGATATAAAAGAGATATGTATATAAATGAATTAAATGCATTTTCATCCTTTGATATCTAAGTGATTATAAAGCTATTTACTCCATATCTATGTGAAAAATAAAGAAATTTAAAGAATGGAATAATACTAAATATGTAAATAAATGATGTTAACTATTCATCCTCTTGATATTTCCTGATTCACAAACAGGGTGTTCCTCTTTTTTTTTTTATCTTAGTGTGATTTGTGTAAGTTTCTCATTGCCAGGGCCACTTAGGGGTAAGAAGGAGAGCTTAGTGGCGTTTCTTGTATAATAATCTCTACTCTCAACTAATTTGCATCTTCACACCCTTGGGATATGATAAGGGCAAAAATTACGACGTATAATTTAGAAATAAAATTGATTTGTAATTGTTTAAACTTTTTCTTTGCTTATTTAATTTCAGAATAAGAAGTTGAGGACAATGGCGTCCCTCATTCTGTTGTCCCTGTCAAATCAGCAGGTTCATTTTAGATACCAGTTTTGAATAGTATCTTCACCAATCATAAAAAAAAATTCCATAATGGGTTCATATTTTTAAGAATATGAAATACGTTTTTAGGATTTCTTAAATTTTCTAATAAACAAGATCTTTAAAGGTGTTATTACATTTATATCATATGGGTTAGAGCAAATGTAGATATATGAATGTACTGTGTTTTCGAACTGATTTATTCGGGACTATTGCTAATTAGATGTAGGTTGAAAAAAAGTGATTATGAATTTGTATGTGTAGTCGTTAACGAAATCAATTAAAGATTCATCATGTTGTAATTTTGGTTATTGGCAAATTATTGTATTATGCTTTCTTTATCTAGAGAGGCTCTCTCATTCAGAGCAATATATACATAAAATGCATTCATTGGTCTTTATTTATTATCAATGACGGCATTTCATATACAATACAAAAGGTTTAGTAACATGTTCATAACATTCATTATTTATGAATTGAATTGAATTTAATCAACAACTTACCTAATGGAAAATGAAAAATTAAAAATTAACAATAACTCTTACCTCGTATGTACAGACATATATTGTTACATGTATTTTAATTGCACATTGCAGCCACGTAAAATAATGCAAGGCTTTATCCTTGTTTTTGATCATAGTGACCATTGCTTGTAATCATCTACAAACTCATATATAAAGTCACGCACTATGTGCAGATTATGGCTGCTTTCACACCAAAGTGGCACGTCGCACATGGCATGCCACGTGGCAAGCCAGTTGAAAACGATCATTCGAAAATATATGAAACCTTTCACACAGAAGTGGCGTGGCACAAAGGACGTGTCACGCCACTTCTGTGTGAAATACTTCATATATTTCCGGGTGTTTGTATTCAACTGGCGTGCCACGTGGCATGCCATGTGCGACGTGCCACTTTGTTGCGAAATCGACCTAATAACCCCATCTTCACAGCTTATCATTAGGTGATATTTATGTGATCGCCTGTTTTTTTGGCACTCAACCTAAAATGCATATTCCATGAACTCACATCTTTCAGCATATTAAGTAAATGACCTTATAAAAATGAAGTTATTGTCTCCGGAACTAACCTTTTGCGTGGCTCGGGCCGTTCGATATGGTTATTATCAGGAAAAGAATATCTGTTTGGGTCCAGGCTTGATTTAAAGTTATATTCTTCGCAATATTGACGATGGGAATACATATTGGATACATATAAAAGAGACTCTTATAGTTTCTGGAACTGCCTCATGCAGGCGTTTTTGGCGCCTCCGGCACTTTATGATCATTTATTTGCTTCTGTGTGTGTGTGTGT
The DNA here is from genome assembly GCA_037179515.1 of Halocaridina rubra. Classification (NCBI taxonomy): domain Eukaryota; kingdom Metazoa; phylum Arthropoda; class Malacostraca; order Decapoda; family Atyidae; genus Halocaridina; species Halocaridina rubra. The sequence goes on from JAXCGZ010012093.1 coordinate 16,199, forward strand.
GTGTGTGTGTGTGTGTGTGTGTGTGTGTGTGTGTGTGTGTGTGTGTGTGTGTGTGTGTGTGTTTACAGACATATGACGGTGCCAGGACAGTCTTATATAGCTGCTAGCAAGAATGTATGTATGTATGTGCTTTTGAGTAATCTGTAAATACATATTTTTTTTTAAATAATCACAAATATATTTCAGAAAGTAATATCAAACAGAATTTAATAGGAGTACGTTATTGGCTTCTACTACGAGTGTACATGTCTTTTTCTTTAAAATTTTCTCTCTCTTGTGAACCATTCCAACAGCAACCAGAAGTTTTTGAGGTATTTGTGGAAAACTATTTTTCTTCATTGTTTTGTTAGAAAGGAAAAAGATATTACTCTTGATCTCGTCAGTGAGTTTTGGTGTTGGAATTTCAGTGATGCTCTATTAAAAAAAAAGTATTGTTCATACGCTTATCAGCTAATGTCAGATTTTCTTATTCGTATTTGTTTGAGATTTCGAGGAAAGACTTTTAATATCGGAGATCCATTCTGCATATACATATCTATCCTATCTGGAAGGAAGCAGGATTCTAATATATTTATCTGATTTGCGCTAATAACATGCTCGAAAAAGAGAAAATTGAAAATGCATTACTGAAAGATTTAATAGTATAAAATAATATAAAAAGTAGTTAGCAAATATATATATATATATATATATATATATATATATATATATATATATATATATATATATATATATATATATATATATATATATATATATATATATATATATATATATATATATATATATATATATATATATATCTTTTATACTTAGCAACTTTGTTGTCTTTTCGTATATCATATATTTCATTTATTTAACTCTTTTAGCAGACATATCCTTTCTGCTCTCGTTACCTCCTCCTTCTTCCATTTCTTTTTTTTTTTCAGTTTATATATTTCTTTCCCCCAGCAGTTCTTTGAATACTTCATATCCCTCGGCTAAGTCATCTTTTCATGTTTCTTTTTTGATGTACAAGGAAAATCTCTTCTAAGAATTTGTTCAAGCATCCCTTGTGATCCTTGCAAGGCCAAGACGCCGTCATGGAATCCATATTTATTATTATTTTTTTTTTTTGCTGCTGAAAGAAATGAGATTAAAATGTTTTGGTTATAAATACGATTTTTAGATTTCTTGATTCGGTGATGCCATGATTAAGGAGGCTGTAAAGCATTTCATCTTTCCATAATTCTGTTATAAAAAACCAGGTTTATTATAAATATTATTTTTATTGGATGTAGGAACAAAAGAGAGCCATCGCGT
>JAXCGZ010012093.1:27500-32500 GCA_037179515.1 Halocaridina rubra
ATATATATATATATATATATATATATATATATATATATATATATATATATATATAGTATATATATATATATATATATATATATATATATATATATATATATATATATATATATATATATATATATATATGTATATATATATATATATATATATATATATATATATATATATATATATATATATATATATATATATATATATATATATATATATATATATATATATATATATATATATATATATATATATATATATATATATATATATATATTTATATATATATATATATATATATATATATATATATATATATATATATATATATATATATATATATATATATATATATATATATATATAATTGTTATTTTTTTTGTTTATTGTTTCACTAAAATCTCTCCGAATAGATTTTCATTCTATGAGAACTGATGGGTAGAGAGTATGCATCTTTCAGTGATGTCATTTACAGGAAATATATAGCTGCTGTTTGCCGTTCTATGTATCACTATTAATTCCGATTATTATGAAGGACTCAGTCTGGTTGGAGCTGGGGAATCATGGTGAATGCCCTTTCGAGCGTTCTGCAATCAGGGTGATCGTCAGCCTTCTCCTCCCGAGTTGAATATTCTAACCACTACACTAACCACGATCCCCAATACATGAATATTGTAGTTTACGCATAACTCAATATACGCAATCCCCCGTTTAAGGGGACTGACTTAGATGCGTTGGAAGTTTTTCATTGATTCTCAATATATTTACATTGGAACGTGTACCCTCAGGCTCTCCCTGGGTTGCATAAATAATATTCTCGTTAAGAAATTTAGTTTTCCTTCTTACAGTGGTTATTCTGTCGCAAAACTAAGAATCCACTTACAAGAAGACACGTAAATGAGCAAATAAGAAAGAGTATGATACATAAACTAAGAATCCACTTACAAGAAGATACGTAAATGAGCAAATAAGTTAGAGTATGATACATATACTTCCAGTGAGTAGAATGAAAAGAAACAGTATTTCTGTTTCATTCATATATATCGCATATACATTAACATTAAGGCCCGATTTCTTAAGCAGTGTAAACCTAGGATACCATATTGTTAGGTAGCTAGACACACACAAATGAATTTCATAAACGTATCTGACTCTGTTTTGTTATGGCTAGGATCCCGTACCGCATCCTAGCCATACAGAGAACCGCGTCAGATACGTTTATGAAATCCATTAGTGCGTGTCTATCTAACTAACAATATGGTATCCTAGGTTTACACTGTTTAGGAAATCGGGCCTAAATTAATGGGTAATCCTGAAAAAAGGAATATTACGATACCGCACATCTGGTATACTGATATTTATTACCTTTTATAAGGGAGGAATAAGTTGTTAGGCTCTGGAGGGTTGGGAAGATGAGGGGGACTGCTGGAGAGAAATTCAAGGCCTCGAAGGGCCAAGGTCATTTTACACTACCATTAAAAAAGGAATTTTTTTTTTCCCAAATCGTCACGATTTTACAAAGAATAACCGTTTTTTTCAGTGTCTCTTTATTTGTTTTATTTATTTAACTATTTCAATAATTTACTTTTATTGCCAGGGAATGCTGCTGCATTTGATTTAATTAATTTATTTGTATATATTTTTTTTATTACGAAGAACAGCAGTTCCTGGTTTATATATATATTTTTCTTATTCGTAGAATCGTGTTTCGATGTAATGTCAGTAACTTTTCGTTATTCTAAATACTTCGGTGATTGTTGATGTAAAGTTTATTCGTTATTTAAAAACACCCACAAAATGTTGTAGGTTAAGATTTTTGTAGTATACTTGGTAATGGCTATATTCTACTATTATATATATATATATATATATATATATATATATATATATATATATATATATATATATATATATATATAATATATATATATATATATATATATGTATATATATATATATATATATATATATATATATATATATATATATATATATATATATATATATATATATATATATATATATATATATATATATATATATATATATATATATATATATATATATATATATATATATATATATACATATATATATATATATATATATATATATATATATATATATATATATATATATATATATATATATATATATATATATATATATATATATATATATATATATACATATATATATATATATATATATATATATATATATATATATAAATATATATATATATATATATATATATATATATATATATATATATATATATATATATATATATATATATATATATATATATATATATATATATATATATATATATATATATATATATATATATATATATATATATATATATATATATATATATATATATATATATATATATATATATATATATATATATATTATATATATATATATATATATATATATATATATATATATATATATATATATATATATATATATATATATATATATATATATATATATATATATATATATATATATATATATATATATATATATATATATATATATATATATATATATATATATATATATATATATATACATAAGCCATTTTGGGTCTGAGAACGCAGAAAATGTCGTTATTTCTTTGCCCTCAAAGCGATTATTTAATTAATGTATTCATGCGATTAAGCACCGCATAATTTTATATTCTAGAGTTTTGTTGTATCCTTGACTATGGCAGCACAGTGATTAGAGCCCTCTACTCGGAAAGTGACAACTTATGTGCTAGCCCATCGCGGGGTGTAAGGTAGGACATTTAACCTTGATTCCCCAACCTCAACCAGTCTGAGATATTTTGTAATTAAATGAATTATAGATTGATAAACAAAAACATATTATTGTATGATTAATAAGCACATGATTGGGTATATATGTATGTATAGGTTTGGTGCCTTGGTCTATTGCTGGTAACATATGGAAAATATCGACTCCGCTTTGTTTGTAGTTCATGTCGAGTAAGCTGTCCAAGTGAGTAGGGGGTTATGTGGTGAGTGTTAATAGCAGTATTACCTCCACAATCTTTTACACAACGTTATTTAATAAATTGCCTATATATAACTCGCTGCTTTAGGCCTTAAGGCGAGTTAACAGTGAGGTGTTTTTGCTTATTAAAATTTTGTTCTATATTTGTTTCATTTCAAAGCGATTATTACATCGTATGCGATGAAATATCTCTCTATAGGGCATATCAGAGCTGATGTCATTCATAAAGGATTTTATATTATGGCTAAAAAGAAAAGTGACAAATTTCTTTTGTACTCTATATTTCTGAATGTTACTACTACTACTACTACTACTACTACTACTACTACTACTACTACTACTACTACTAATAATAATAATAATAATAATAATAATAAAAATAATAATAATAATAATAATAATAATAATATTAATAATAATAATAATAATAATAATAATAATAATAATAATAATAATAATAATAATAATAACAATAATAATAATAATAATAATAATAATAATAATAATAATAATAATAATAATAATAATAATAATAATAATAATAATAATAATAATAATAATAATAATAACAATAACAATAACAATAATAATAATAATAATAATAATAATAATAATAATAATAATAATAATAATAATAATAATAATAATAATAATAATGATAATAATGATAATAATAACAATAATAATAATAATAATAATAATAATAATAATAATAATAATAATAATAATAATAATAATAATAATAATAATAATAATAATAATAATAATAATAATGATAATAATAATAACATAAATCATCCTTGGCAAAGCTGTGTTAACTACACTATGGAAAAATCAAAATGGAAAAAGTTTAATATCACAATATCATGCTTTTGCTTTCCACCTAAAGCATCTTCCAGATGTTAGACTTCTCTCTTGATAAACTCCTGTTATTGTAAGAGGAGAGAGAGCTACACAAGAAAATACATAAACATGTTTTTGATGGTTACATTGGAAAACGAATGTTTGCTATTATGCATTTCAATCTCATCTACTCTGTTTAGGGTATCATTTTTCATTAGTATAATAATGATAAACATCATAAGTCAGTTTTTTTTCTTTGCATAGCCTTTAATTGTATATAAATCTATTTAATTCATATATCATATTATTTTCTTGCTGATTTCAAATACTGTACAGTTATCAGAGCAATCTAATTTGCAAGTATTCGCAACCTAAGAAATAATAGTTTAAGAAACCTCTATTTATACTTCATAATACACATTGAATTAATCGAAGAAAAATACGTTATTGGAAATTATGGACTATTCCGCATACGTAACAATGTGGCTTCTTTGTTTATATTTGCTATTAAAATCTTGATGGTAGTAATCATAAAAAACATAGTGCCATATATTTGCTTCTCTGGGGATAGAGCTTGCAGTGACAATTTCCCGAAGGGCCACAAAAACATAACTAACCTTCTATTCGATCTGTCTGTTCTTCCATTCCTCTTTAAACCTCCTCTCGTTCATATTCTGCTTTAAAAAATCGATCTATATTTTTCTTCCTTTCTTATTTCTTGCACAATTTGCCTTCATATTTACTTCACAATCGTGTCTTTCTTTTCCTTTCTCACAAAATGTCAGTATCTCTTCAAACTCTTACAATTTTTCTTTATAATTTCCCCTCTCTGGTTAATCCCTCGTTAGACTATTTCCACAAGACTAAATTCCTCCAAAGACTACATTAAATCGTATTGCAATACTTTCTCATTCTAATAAGAATTTATTATAATATTAGCAGCTGCAAAACTCTATTATGCAACTGTAAAAGTCAGCCTTTTAAGATTTCCAGGACTTTTTAATGATTTTTATTCTGTTTCATATCTTGTCATGATCTAAGATTCCTTTGATATAAGTATTTAAATTCCTTTTTGGTAAGTATTGGTTTCTAGATATTATGTTTTGAGAAGTTTCATGGATTTTAGACTA
>JAXCGZ010012093.1:40000-41979 GCA_037179515.1 Halocaridina rubra
CTTTACACATTGTCCTAATTTTCAATTATAATCCTTCTCAAATTTTTGTTTCATGTTTACATATACTGTCATTTGGTGGAATTATAGCTGTGAATCATTATGTATATGTTTCGTTGGTGAGAACTACTCAAGATCGGTTCTCCTGGCTCGATCATTTTACTTGATCAGTTGTCAAATCTATTTGTTGCTCTAACCGCGTTCGTCGAGGTGAAATTGTACATTGATATTTGGTACACATGGGAAAATTAGTAACTGAATAAGTCTGAACATCATGTCTCGTTGTCCATAGGAAAAATTAGTTAAGTTATCAAAAGACGTGGGACTTCGATTAAATGTTAAGAAATCTCGCATTAATTTCTAATTATTTTGGAAATTTTAGAGTATCTGGGGTTCAGTTTATAGTGCGTTTAGTTAGTATAATATAATAGTTCATTTTACCTATTAATCTAATACAGTGGTTGCCAAGCAGTTGATCTACCAATCGATCGCGGCAACTTGTTTGGTCGATCGCCGTTCCCCCATAGTAAGACTTGGCATCAGCTGCAAAGGTAAACATTTTTGTAAAATTTAGTTTGAACTGATTTTTTTTCTTAATTTAGTTTGAAAAGCTTAATCATTTTTTTCTTTTATATAATTGAGACAATGCACTAATGTTTTATAGTACTATGATATTTGAATTTGTTTTCACCCAGTTGACGTAATATTATGTGATTATGTAGTATGGTAGATCGTAAGAGAATTTCAGTCTTTAGAGTAAATCTCGGAATCCAAAAGACTGGCCACCCCTGATCTAATACATTTTATACTATTTCAATTTATTTTCATAAAAATAATTAGTTAGTGAGAATTTTTGTCAAATATAAGAAATAAAATATTTAATTACAAGTTCTCTTGGACAACTCATTCTTACTCTAAGTGGAATGTTTGAAGAGAGTTAACAGCTTATCTCATCTATTAAGCTAATCGAATTCCAGTCTTTTGTATAGATCTTATTTACAAGATCATTTTCATCTTTTGATGATAAGATTAGATAATCCCTCTTTGCCTAAGTACAAGAAGGCAGATTTTGGGGGGAACATTAATTTATGCCGAAAAGCTCAGTCTCTAAATTTATTAAAAATATATTTGCAAGTTGTTGATAAATCGATAAAGTTAACGCAGAAAAAACAGATTCTGTAATATTAATTTAGAAGTGCATATATTTGTGTAATTTATTACATACATATGTTATAGCTGTTTCCCCCCCCCCGTAAAGGGGCTGGTGGAGTCAGAATACATATTTCTTCACCAGGTAACCGTTCACTCCATCTATCACGTCTTAGTTCCTTGGAGAGAAAGGGTTACCACATACTTCCCCATCCCACCATAAGAATGAAGATGGTCAATACATTCCTTTAGAAATCGTACCTTATCCCGATACATGCATATTCCAATTATATGGCAAGAACAGACATTACATATATTATCTATATCTTGTTTATTTACATATCACGATCAAAGACTATCGTATTTCAAGGTATTCTAGCTAACAAATAACGACAGAGATGAAACATTGCGAATTCATGTTTTGTTACCATTATAAAGGGAATTATCGAGCTCATCGAAGCGTGATAATGCAAGTTCCCGCGATGATAAAATCAGTAAAGCTAGATATGTATATCTAATGTCATGTTTGCTTTCTTAAGACATGGTAAATAATATCACACGTGCAGTCTCATCACGCAGTATTGAGTCCTTGAATATATATAGTTATTATTGTATCTGACAAGTTTTATTCAATCTTCTTTCAATATGTATATATATATATATATATATATATATATATATATATATATATATATATATATATATATATATATATATATATATGTGTGTGTGTGTGTGTGTATGTGTGTGTGTGTGTGTGTGTGTGTGTGTGTGTGTGTGTGTGTGTGTGTGTGTGTGTGTGTGTGTGTGTGATTACCTAATTGTGTTTACGG
>JAXCGZ010012094.1:0-41943 GCA_037179515.1 Halocaridina rubra
CCAATTTCCCTTCTGAACCTAAATTTATCAAGCTTAAATCCATTATTACGAGTTCTGGTTTGATCATGAATTTTTAAAACTTTATTAATATCTCCCTTGTTAATCCCTTTAAACCATTTATACACTTCAATCATATCCCCCCTAACTCTTCGCCTCTCTAGAGAATGTAGATTAAGTTTTTTTAATCTGTCCTCATATGGTAGATTTCTGATATTGTGTATCATCTTGGTCATTCTTCGCTGCACTCTCTCCAAGGATTCAATTTCCATTCTATAATAGGGTGACCAGAATTGCACAGCATAATCTAAATGGGGCCTAACTAATGCAAGATAGAGCTGCAAAATAACTTTTTCCGTCCTATTGCTGACGCTTCTTGAGATAAATCCTAAAATTCTGTTTGCTTTATTTCTGACTGCTGTGCATTGCTCTCTTGGTTTAAGACTACTACTCACAAGAACTCCCAAATCCCTTTCACACTGAGAACTCATGATTTCATGGTTATTTAGCTTATAACTAGTATTGTCTTTTATATTACCCATTTTAACTACTTTACATTTTTCAACATTAAATTCCATTTGCCATTTGTCCGACCATTCAGATAATCTATTTAGATCTTCCTGTAAAGCATGAATGTCTTCTTTTCCATTTATAGTTCTACCTATTTTAGTGTAGTCTACGAATTTACTTAGGTTACTACTGATATCCGAATCCAGATCATTTAGATATACGATGAATAATAGGGGACCCAGTACCGAGCCTTGTGGTACCCCGCTAGTAACCGAGCCCCACTCTGATTTCTCTCCATTTATGCAAACCCTCTGTTTTCTGTCTTTTAACCATTGTTTGATCCATCTGAGCACAGCTCCTCCTATACCATGAGCTTCCAGCTTTTTAACTAATCTTTTGTGAGGAACTCTATCAAAAGCTTTGCTAAAATCTAGATATATTGTATCATATTCTTTGCCACAATCTACTGCCTCGTAAACTTCTGAATAAAAAGACAGTAAGTTTGTAAGGCACGAAAAACCCTTAAGAAACCCGTGTTGTGAAAGTTTTATCAGTCTGTGTAATTCTAGATGTGCCCTTATTTTATTTGCAATTATGGATTCTAGAATCTTACCCACTGTTGACGTTAAACTTACCGACCTATAATTATTCTTTTTAACACGTTCTCCTTTTTTAAATATTGGTACCACATCTGCCAATTTCCACTCCATGGGTACCGATCCTAATTTTATTGAATAATTAAATAATGCAGTTAGAGGACAACTAAGCTCTTCCTTGCATTCCTTTAATATTCTAGCATATATTCCATCAGGTCCCGGAGATTTATGAGCCTTTAATTTATCTATTTCTTTTATTACCTCCTCTCTCGTAATATTTATTGAACTAAGTATATTATCGGGACTGTCTCTGTAAATGGATTCTACTTCCGGAATATTTTCCAAGTTTTCATTTGTAAATACAGATAAGAAATAATCATTTAAACATGTACACATCACTTTATCGTCATCTGTGATATGGCCATTGGCTACTTCAATTGGTCCGACTTTTTCCTTAAATTTTGTTTGATAATGTTGATAAAACCCTTTAGGATTTTCTTCAGCTTCTCCTGCTATTCTAACTTCGTATTTTCTTTTCGACTCTCTAACTATCTTTTTAACTTCCTTGTTTAACTGTATATATTGCTGCCTCACATGCTCTTCACCTCTTTTTAGTTTCCTGTATATTCCTCTTTTAATACCTATAAGATTCTTTATTCTATTGTTCATCCATTTAGGGTCATTTTTTCTTGATCTGCAATGTTTCATGGGAATATAGTCTCTCTGACTATTCTTAAGAGTCATGACAAAATTGTTATATTCCTCATCCAAATTTATATTAACTGACGGGCTGCTGTTCTTTCCTGTGAGAGAATTTAATGTATTGATCTTATCTTGTGATAATCCTTGGCATGTGGTACTCAAATTTCGGGGTAATCCGCTACCTGCGACCTGACCTGCTGGATTAACTACCCACATCTGTACCCCAGAAATCCCTTCCCATACCTCATTAGATAATTTAGTTTTTAAGCCCTCAAAATCTCCTGCTCTAAAGTTTGGAACAATATTCTTATTTTCCTTTATAGTTTCCTTGAAAATTATGTTAAATCTAATGGAATCATGGTCACTGTTGCCCAATTTTTCACCAACTTCTAAATTTGTAACCATATTCTCTCTATTACTAAGAACTAAATCTAGTGTATTCACCCCCCGTGTTGCTTCATGTACATGCTGAGAAAGGAAATTGTCTTCTACTACTTCCAAAAACTCCTTAGAGCTACTATCACCTGTTATGGTTTCCCAGTTAATATGTCTAAAATTAAAATCGCCTACAATGCAAACTCTATTTGACCTGCTCACTTTAGAAATTTCATCGTATATAACTTGCGACTCTATATTATCTAGATCAGGTGGTCTGTAGACTACTCCTACAACTAGACTTTCTATATTATTTTTAATTTCAACCCATAAGGTTTCTGAATTTAGATTTGTCTTAATTCCAGACTTAATGCAGCTTCTGAGGCTATCTTTAATATACATAATTACCCCTCCCCCTCTTCTATCTGCACTACGATCAGCATTATAAAGTTTATATCCTGTAATTATGTACTCAGCTTTAAGGTGTTTGCTTTCTAAATTAATCCAACTTTCACTAATGCATATTATATCCGGTCTCTCACTACATACTATGGCTCTCAGTTCTTCTATCTTGTTACCTAAACTACGGCTATTTGTATAATATACTTTTAAACTTTCTCTAGCTTCACCCTTCTTGTGGCTATTCTTTTTGTTAATATTTGTTCTATGTAACAAATGGTTCTTATCCTTAGACTCCCAGTTATTTGACCCACTATTTACTGAACCCTTACTGACTAATTTCTCTGCACAAGTATTAATCATTTCATTATTTGTGTCTAACAAAACCCCCCTACCTCTCTGTCTATCATACCAGCCAATACCGAGACACCTGAATTAGAAAGATGCATTCCATCCCTTGCATACATATGCTTACGACTAGTGAAGTGATCCCACCCGTCTATAAAACCTATATTATTCTCCCGACAGAAGACTTTCATCCTAGCATTTACTCCTATAGCTCGAGACCACCACTCTGAACTTTGGCTAAGCCTAGGGAGAATACCACACATCACAGGAACTGCACCCCTTTTCCTAATCTTATCCAGGGCTTGTCTATACAACCTAATCAGCTCTTCACTTCTACCATCCTGCACATCATTTCCCCCAGCTATCAAACAAACATCTTTTTTCTCAATCCAGCTATTTATTGACTCACCCACCTTCTTCATACCTGCTCCTGGGAAAAAATATTTTCCTCTAACTCTATGCCTGAGTTTCCTGTCTACATATCTGCATAGTGAATCCCCTACAATTACCAAAGAACGAGACTTATCCGGAGGATGGGTTACTCCGACCTTGGGAGACTTACCTAGGCTCTTGACCTGAGAGCTTTTCCCACTTCCATTTTTACGATGTACCCTTGGCTGGTTCTTTGTCTCCTTATTTTTAATTGTTCTCTTTTATTCTGCTAGCTGTATCTCTTGTCATTGTACTTTGAGAAGGTGGCCAGCTAAGGTTACGAAATTAATAAATACTTTATATATATATATATATATATATATATATATATATATATATATATATATATATATATATATATATATATATATATATATATATATATATATATATATATATATATATAAAGTACTTATTATATATATATATATATATATATATATATATATATATATATATATATATATATATATATATATATATATATATAAAGTACTTATTATATATATATATATATATATATATATATATATATATATATATATATATATATATATATATATTTTATTTTTTTAATTTTTTTTCCCCAACTTGCAAACGAGTTAGGTTCCAGAAGTTTGTCATAAATAGAATTACTTGTAAATTCTGTTTAAGTAAAAAAAATTTACTATTCTGTACAGTACATAGGCTAAAGACACTTAACTACCACATTAAACATAAAGTATATTGTATTAATGAATTTTAATCCAGTAATATAAATGTAATAATACAGTACAGTACAGTAAATCATACATTATTACAATGGCAGACAATGGGTAGGTATTTGTTGGTATCTGTGAATGTTTGTATCCCAGTTGTTCGTAAGTAGAGGAGTCTCTAAATATATATATATATATATATATATATATATATATATATATATATATATATATATATATATATATATATATATATATATATATTATATTATATATATAAAGTCTCTTCTTTTTTTACGCGAGGATAGGTTCTCAAAAGGCTCGTGTAATTCAAATTTCGCACAATTTAAATTGTATATTTCTATTAGGAGTAATGTTAATAGGTATGGTTCCATTCCACAAGCATGCATAAACACACTATACCAAAGAAATAAGCTAGTTAAACACATTTTACAAGTAAATAAGCAAGTTGAAATACTTATGTAAGCTAAATATAAACAAATACAGTATTAAAGATATACATATAAACTAAAAAATAAACAAATTAACTCACTCTATATATGGTGGACAACAGGTGTGTGGTGGCAGTGAGCAGATGACTTATGTGGTTGGAAAGGGAGGCGTAGTGGAGGGGGAAGTGGGAGAGCTGTAGTCTCACCATGGTCATCAACACTTCTTACCAATGTGTTGGGACTCCCTCACATGCACCTGACGATAGTAGCATGTTTTTACATAAATACACAAGGAATATCACCCTAACATCAGTGGAATATTGGAGCCTGATATTGGTTTCCAGGGCTCAGGTCCTTGGGAAGACAGTGCTAAGCCATAACAACTTTCTGACTGGATTATTCAGAGAAAAATGGACCTAATGACCACTAAGCAGAGCTTTTGCCTTCGTTTGCAGTGTGGTCGGTCAGTACCATCTACAAAATAGGATTTGTACTAGTAGAAGAGGGACTGGGGAATATGCTGGTGCCCGTCCTGGTGTCACAATCATAAAAAAAAAAAAAAAACTCAAATACTGGCCACCATGGAGGACCAGACCTTCTTCCACTCACCTTATTTTTTCACGCTCACATTATTCTTGTAATTTGAATTATACAGTATTATAATTATTGAGGACACGCGTTATTCCGAATTTGCATAATCTATACTCGCGTAAAAAGAGAGAATACTGTACAGTAAATATATATATATATATATATATATATATATATATATATATATATATATATATATATATATATATATATATATATATATATATATATATATATATATATATATATACACAGTGTTCCCCCCCATACCGCGGTAGTTCGGTTCTGGGACCCGGCGCGAACCAGGAAATCCGTGGAGTAGGATCAGCCTATATGTACATAGGTATTTTAATATATTTTTACGTTTACACTGTATAAACCCTCCCTGTACTATTAACAAACCACCCTTTACGTCATAAATAACAGCATGCAACGTAAATTTATATGAAAGTGATAGATAAAATTACGGTGAATGAAGTGGTTATTACATGACATACTCATTTACAATTATTTTTAAGTTTACGTACTGTATAAACCCTCCCTGCACTGTTAAAAAAACATGAACTATCTCACGTAGGTGAGAGCTACTGGAAATATAAATATATATGCTAGCTCACGTAGCTATCGGACACTACATATATCGCATGATGCAATACTGTGAGTTATACTGTACGTACGTTTATCTAAATAAAATTTTTTTACTATTTTTTACTGTTTTATTATTCTTAGGCTAGGAAATACTTGTTTTATCAATAAAATAATGAAAATTTTAATATTCACTAGGTCATGTAGGTGAGAGCCTTTGCGTTTTCCGAAACACTGATACCGGTATCGTATTTTACGTGGTGCAATACTGTTTACTATTTTTGACTGTTTTATTATTCTTAGGCTAAGAAGTACGTTTTTTTATCAATAAAATCATGAACTTACTGGAAATATGAATATATATGCTAGGTCACGTAGCTATCGGACACTATTTCGCATGATGCAATTCTGCGAGTTATACTGTACGTACGTACGTATATCTAAATTTATGTATATGCTAGCTCACGTAGCTATCGGACACTACATATATCACATGATGCAATAATGTGAGTTATACTTTATGTGCGTATATCTAAATTTATGTTTTTTTACTATTTTTTACTGTTTTATTATTCTTAGGCTAGGAAATACTTGTTTTATCAATAAAATAATGAAAATTTTAATATTCACTAGGTCACGTAGGTGAGAGCCTTTGCGTTTTGCGAAACACTGATACTGGTATCGTATCTTACGTGGTGCAATACTGTTTACACTATTTTACTGTTTATTATTCTTAGGCTAAGAAATACTTTTTTTTATCAATAAAATCATGAAACTACTGGAAATATAAATATATATGCTAGCTCACGTAGCTGCGACCCCAATACATTATTTATATATATATATATATATATATATATATATATATATATATATATATATATATATATATATATATTATATATATATATATATATATAATATATATATATATATATAATATATATATATATATATATATATGGTACCTGCCGAAGTATACCAGCATAAACAGTATTGTTAATAATAATAAAGTGCTGAAAGTGTGTGTGCATTCTTAAGTGTTAGGGACTTCTCTTTATTGACCTCTGTATATAGTAATATATTCTTGTAATAGTCACTTTAATTTACTTGCATTATATTGAAGATCTCTCTTCATAATGTAACTTTCTTAAGTTATTTCTTGAGTCTCCTTATAATCTTGCAGACAGTTTGCCAACAAACATTTGCCAAGAGGATTGTGTGACTTGGAGGGTCAAATTGTACTCATGGTCCAATGTCTTGTTTGCCAAATGATCTTGAATGAGATTTAACAAATAATAATTAAATAAGTTAGTGTTAAATTATATATGGAATGGAAGTATTTAATTCTAATTATATAGAAATTTTATTTAATCACATAGGGCTTTTTATTTAATTATTAAGTTTTTTCCTACCTAAGAGGGAACTTGGAGCCCTGGCTCTATTGTAAGTATATGGTCAAGCTCTAGTGCTGTCACTGTCTCCTCCCTCTGCCTTTCCTTAGAGATCTTTAATTTATATGTTTGACATTTATTTAGAGTCTAACGAAAATCTTTCAATAAGTGTAAAGTTTTGAAAATTAGTGATAATATGCACCGGTGTTTAGTAGCTCTATTGTGTCGTTCATGCTTATGGCTGCCTATGGCAGACGCTGGTATGTTCACACGGTTTTAATAATGCATAGTGTTACTGAAATGAACAATACCATACCAACGTGTACACAAATGGTAGCATTTGTGTACAGTATATTTATTTTTAAACTGCTTTGTTTTAGTACAACTTACGATAAAATACCAGCATATGCAGATGATGGTAATGGTAGCATGTGTTGTACACCTAGTTCGCTTTTTACGCATGTTTAAAATCCACGAAAGTGGAATAACGCCCCCAAAAACTAATAGTAAAAAATACGAAATACACGAATAACGTCCATGCAAAAAAATTTGAAAAAAAATTTTCATTTTAGTAAATAATCAACCGCCTCGAAGGCACTTTTCCGCCATGCTGCCATGTGCTTCAGTGTCTCTTTACCCAGCATACTGCGTGGATATATCGCTTGTTCTAGCTGTGTTTGTGTTAAGGTTTGTATATCTTCAGGGAAAAAGCATTCGAGAGCGCATCAGCTGATACGGAGGCGGCAAAAGTTTGCAGATAGAGGTTCGTTATCCCACATCCTCCTCCTCTTCTACCGCTTAATTTGATCGAATATTATGGAGAGAATGGAAAAAAAGCATTAAGAATAAACAGCAAACAAACTTGCCATATAATATCGTCAGGGAAATAGCGTGCGAGAGCGCATCACCTGATACGGAGGCGGCAAAACGTTTGCAGATAGAGGTTCGTTCTCCCGCATCCTCCTCCTCTTCTACCGCTTGATGCAATGGGATATTATGGAGAGAATGGAAAAAATGCTAGGTACAGTATGTGGATGAACATTAAGAACAAACATCAAACAAACGTGCCATATAATATCGACAGGGAAATAGCGTGCGAGAGTACATCAGCTGATACGTAGGTGGCAAAGCGTTTGCAGATAGGGGTTTGTTCTCCCGCATCCTCCTCCTCTTTTACCGCTTAATGTGATTGGAAATTATGGAGAGAATGGAAAAAATGCTAAGTACAGTACGTGGATGAGCATTAAGAACAAACAGCGAAAAAACTTGCCATATAATATCGTCAGGGAAATAGCGTGCGAGAGTGCATCAGCTGATACGGAGGCAGCAAAACGTTTGCAGATAAATGTTCGTTCTCCCGCATCCTCCTCCTCTTCTACCGCTTAATGCGATCGGATATTATGGAGAGAATGGAAAAAAAGCATTAAGAACAAACAGCAAACAAACTTGCCATATAATATCGTCAGGGAAATAGCATGCGAGATTGCATCACCTGATACGGAAGCGGCAAAACGTGTGCAGATAGAGGTTCGTTTTCCAGCATCCTCCTCCTCTTCCACCACTTAATGCGATTGGATATTATGGAGAGGATGGAAAAAAAAAGCATTAAGAACAAATAGCAAACAAATTTGCAATATAATATAGTCAGGGAAATAGCGTGCAAGAGTGCATCAGCTGATATGGATGTGGAAAAATGTTTGCAGATAGAGGTTCATTCTCCCGCATCCTCCTCTTCTTCTACTGCTTAATGCAATCGGATATTATGGAGAGAATGGAAAAAAAGCATTAAGAACAAACAGCAAACAAACTTGGCATATAATATCGTCAGGGAAAAAGCTTGCGAGAGTGCATCAGCTGATACGGAGACGGCAAAACGTTTGCAGATAGAGGTTCGTTTTCCCGCATCCTCCTCCTCTTCCACTGCTTAATGCGATCGGATATTATGGAGAGAATGGAAAAAAAAGCATTAAGAACAAACAGCAAACAAACTTGCCATATAATATCG
Source organism: Halocaridina rubra (assembly GCA_037179515.1). NCBI lineage: Eukaryota > Metazoa > Arthropoda > Malacostraca > Decapoda > Atyidae > Halocaridina > Halocaridina rubra. The sequence goes on from JAXCGZ010012094.1 coordinate 9,085, forward strand.
TCAGGGAAATAGCATGCGAGAGTGCATCAGCCAATACTGATGTGGAAAAATGTTTGCAGATAAAGGTTCGTTCTCCCTCATCCTCCTCTTCTTCTACTGCTTAATGCGATGGGATATTATGGCGAGAATGGAAAAAAAGCATTAAGAACAAGCAGCAATCAAACTTGCTATATAATATCGTCAGGGAAAAAGCATGCGAGAGCAAAAACGTTTGCAAATAGAGGTTCGTTCTCCCGCATCCTCCTCTTCTACCGATTATGTTACGTGCTCACCCCCACCTGCACTTCCCAGTGTATGCCTGTTGCCCACCGCATAATAGAGTGCATTAATTTGTTTAATGTGCAGTAAATCTGTATATCTTTTATACTCTACACTATTTGCATGTTAATATAAATAGCTACAGGTCTCTCTGCTTTGTTATGTACTTATAAAATATGTTTTACTTATCTTATATCTTTGGCATAGTGTGTCTATGTACGTTTGTGAAACGTATCTATGCCCATTATCATTGTTTCTTATGGAAAATGACTCTTTACATTACGCGATTTTCACATTACCCGTCACTTCTGAGAACCTCTCTTCGCGTTATTACAAGAACTAGGTGTATTTATATTTATTCATAAAATGCACCTTATTATTACAATGCATTATATCATACCAGCATTTGCGGATGTAGTTAATGGTAGTATGCGTTGTAATTATAATTATTTATAAAATGGACTATTTCATTACAACATATGATACCATATCAACGTGTACAAAATCTGGTAATGGTAGCATACGTTGTGTTTATAATTATTTGTTAAATTGGACCATTTTATTGCAACCTATGATACCAAACCAGCATATGTGTATGCTGATAATAGTTACCTACATTTTATTTATTTTTACTCATAAAATGCACTGCATTATTACAATGTATGATATCATACCATCATCTGCAGATGTTGATGATAATATACTTTTCTGTTTTTATTAAACATAGGTGCAATGTTGTTGAAAGTGTAATACATTTAGTGTTTCCTTATATTTGGTTTATAACTGTAACACACTTTAATCATATTTATGTAACTGTTGATGTTTATAATGACCATTTTGAGAGCAACACATCATCCAACAGGGAATGGTGCCCGGTGCTGTACTGCTGGAACGAACAAATAGCTTGCATCCACGTGTAATGTTGCGGAATGTTACCATTGTATGCCGAAAATATTCCTTACACAAGAGAGTGACAGATGCCACTCCCCTGCCGATGAAGAAAGCCAAACCCAATGTACCAAACTCTCTCAAAAGAGCCAGCACAACCTAAGGCACTTCTTGAAGAAAAGAAGGCTCGGAGAGTCCAAAGAAGAGGAAAGGCCAGAAAGGAAAGCAGCTGGGTTGTTGTAGAGGTAACCAGTTGTTGATACAAGGGCCGGTGAAGAAACACTTTTGCTCGTTCTGTCCATATGGGACTACAACCCAATACAACTTGCAAAGCCATGCAAGAACGCACATAGGAGAAAAGCCGTTCGCGTGCAAGTTTTGCGAGTATCGATCGACGCAAAGGTAACCTGAATTTGCACATCTTGCGCACACAAAAACAAGGAAATTATTTGGCAGATCGCTTAAAGAACAAGAAGAAAATTAGGATTGTTGTAGTGCAAGGATCTGTTCATGAACTGGATACTCTGTTTACTGAGGAATTTTGAAGGCATTTTGGTATATTTTTATTGTATTTTACCAAAGGACATTTGAATTAATGATTTTTGTGGTAAATGATGCTTGTTTTTCCTTATGAGAATTAATGATATCTGTGGAAACTGATTATTGGAAAAGAACTTTTTGCATCTGAATTAATTATTTGTGTGGAAAATTTTGTATGTAAAAGGACTTTTTTGCATTTGAATTCATGATGTCTGTGGCAAATGATGTAAGTAAAAGGATATTTTCTTTATGTACAAGGATTAGTACTGCATATCAGAAGTAATCTTAAACACAATGTACTCTTCATCTCAGTACAGTGTTACTTAGTGTGATTAAATGTTGTGTGACCATTCAGTGCAGTAACAATCAATAGTGTTCTGCAAACTAATATTAAAGCATTATGTACTTGTCGCTTTTGTACAGTATTACTTTGTCGTATTTAGTAGTTGTACCTGCGGTTACCACTGTCGTGTTAGAGTTGTACTTTCGCTGCCACCAGTGTTGTGTAGATATTATATATTCAAGTACTCTTCATGCCAGGTCTCAATCATCCAAGGTGATAATAGATATGTGAAGATACTTTACACTTAATTTATTTAAAAGCTACAGAGTTCCTCTGGGCCTCAATACCCCCGTCCCCTTAATGTAATGTTTTCTGTATGGGTGCCAAAACTACTCTGCCTCCCCTCTCATGCTGTTTGACCCTTTTTAACACCTCGGGTCGTTCAAACACATACAAAGAGGTGGCGGGCATGGCTCTTGGTTATTATGCCTTCACCAATAGTCTTTCAAGGAAGGGGGCACACCCCAAAACCTATGGTGTGGGGGCAGCTAAAACAATGCATGCTTCCCTGCCAATTTTTGGGGTTGGTCTCAATAACAGAGAAAGCCACATGAAAACTCCCAGCCTGCACATGGGGAGCGTCCATGGGCGTAAGCTATGCATCAATCAAAATTTTTATTGAAGAATAATGATAAAAATAATAACAATAATAATAATATATGTAATAATAATTAGAACAGTGGTCTTCATATTGCCCTATCCCTTGTGTCTTTCTTCATTATAGCACACACAATCATATCCTCTCTCACCACATCCATAAACTTCCTCTTTGGCCTACCTCTCCTTGTCCTGCCTGGCAGTTCCATCCTCAGCATACTTCCCCCTAAAATATTCTTCATCCCTCCTCAGTGCATTCCCAAACCATGTCAGTCTTGCATTTCTCACCATGTCTTCATATCACGCTATGCCCTTCATCCTTTTCCATCACGCCACACAGTATATCTTCCCTCACCACATCCATAACCCTTTTCTTTGGCCTTGCTTTTCCCTTTCTGTTTGGCAGTTCCATCTGCAGCATCCTTCTCCCAACATACTCCTCATCCCTCCTCACCACATACCCAAACCATCTCAGTCTCGCCTCACTCCCTGTACTGCGTATTGAATTATACTTTCTACCAAAAAATTTGACTTTTGAGGTGCAAAATATCTGGAATTTAAATTATATTTCTGGAACAAATCTGACACTATTGGATCTTCTGGTGCACTCTAAGGAAAAGTATTAAGCGGGGCACACATGAATTTTTATTAGGCAGAGTTTCTTGCTGAATTTATATATATATAATGGAGTAATTCCAGTATTACACACAGGGGGTCCACGACTTACTTCACGGTTCTGTTCCTCAAGTCGTTCCGTAACGATTTTCCTCGTAAGTCAGAACACATTCTTAATAAGCACCTATGTTACCCACCTATGCTAATGTAATAAAGTTTCTCCCTTTTCCGAGCAATTTTATCTCTAATTTTACTTCCATGGTGATGTCTTTTCTTTTCTTCAAAGTACTGCCCTCAGAAGAATCTGCTTCACTTTTGGGAGACATACTATAGGCCAAAAATTATCAAAAAAGAAACAAAATTTATGGGAGGTACATTGTAACCAAGACACATCTATTGTAAGTCCAGGACATCGTAAACCGAGGACCCCCTGTACTGAGTTGTACCTTTTATATTAAGTTTTATGAAATAAAATTTTTTATATCTTATCTTTTTCCTTTTCCTCCCCCAGTTGCTTCCCCCTGCTCAAGCTATCTGGTTTATAGTCCTTGACTTTTTACAGCTGAACTTGTTGCTTGGCTTATAATAACCATAATAATAGTAATTATAACAAAGTTTGTAAAATAAATATTAATATAGACAAAAATGTCTGAATGTCGCACAAAAATAAAGCAAGATTATCGCATGGAATCCCTATCGGATCCAGACAGACCTATTGGTGTGCTGAGAATGTAGTGTGCTATCTAGTTAACCCCTTCCCTGCAAGCTGTCGATGAAATTAATTACACATCAGTGCGGGGCGATGTCTGCCACACTTCAGTTAAAAAATTTTGTACTGTCTCCCTTGACATCTAACAGGCTTCTGACTCCTTGAACTACCTCAACTGGTTTAAAACATTGACTAATTTATGGTATCATGAATCCAGATACCAGGTATGGATTTCCTCCTCACTACCACTCGAGGGTGGCTTGCTAATATGAAATTATTAATGTCCCAAAACTGGGGCATTCACCATTTATGCCCTAAGATTAATTCCCCGCACGTGATGCATGTGGGTAAAGGGTTAACATAAATAGAAAAACAATGGCTTTTCATTTGAAAACAAGGCAACAGTGACTGAAGTGTTTGAAAAATATGCAGAAAAATTGTTTTGAACCCTCACTATGTTAAAAAGAGAAAGCTAAAAGTGAAGAAGTGTATGATTAATATGAAGAATATTTTTTTTGATACTTCAGAGTGTAGTGCAACTATTTGGATTTAAAATAAATCTAATGCCATTACTGTTTACTCTTTCATGCCATATAAAATGGTCTTTTGGGTTTTGTATGGGCCCCTGAGGACTCTTGCTTGTGTCTAGGGATACTTAGGAGTCCATGGGGATTCCTAGAAATTCCTAGTGAATTCTACGGGTCTCTGTGGTTCCCTTAAGACTCCTACTAGTCCTTGAGCATACGTAAGTGTCCTTGGGGATTCTTAGAGGTCTCTGGAGACTCCTACATGTCCCTGGAGTTTCCTAGGGGTCCCTGGAGATTCCTAGTGGTCCCTGGGAATACCTAGTAGTCCTTGAAGATTTCTGGAAGGCCTCAGGGATTTCTTAGGGTCCCAAGGAATGCCTAGGGATTCCTAGAGGCCCCTGGAGACCCTTATATTAACCTGAATATTATCATTTATATATACACAGAATTATATAGTACTGTTGTCGTACATGTACATGACAACAGTTACAGTGCTGCAACATACAGTGGTCCTTTAGTATTATGTGGGGAAGTCTGTGTTAATAAAGAGTGTTACCAATATATCTTAATATTAGAAGTGTAATAATTCTTCAATTACCAGAAGATATTTAAAAAAAAGGAGTTTGTTTATTTTGATTACTTAAGACCGGACGTAAATGGTAAAATAGGTGTTGAGTATGACATTTGGTTGTACTCTTCCATCCTTACAAATGTTTTCCACCCCTACTTATGTTAATAGGTGGAGAATTAAATGTATGTGCTGACCACTGGTGTGTCCAGGGAGTAAAAACGGGAATTAATGGTCCCAATGGCATACCTCTGTCTGTGTAACATCAGTAGATGTTCCAGTTCTACTCTCAACGTTCTCTGATGCCTTAGTGTCCACTCATTTTACTGAAGGCATTTTAATGTAATGCCATGTGGGCCTGTACTTACATGCATCGTTTTGTACCATCAACAATATATGATTTGTGTTATTATATACCTTCATATGTAATGTTTTTTTGTATTTTTGTTTATTGTTTTGTTGTTATTGTTGCTATTATTATTAATACTATTATTATTATTTTTATTATAGTTTATATCTTTAATTGTAATTTACTCCCAGCATATATGTATCTGGTTATAACGTCTGGATTTTACCCTTGTTAATAGTATTAATTTCTAGTACTGGTAATTAATCTTTATTGCTGATTGTACTTCCCAGCAGTGCTTTTCATATTTCCTTTGACCTTAAGTTGACTTGCTTACTGTTCTTTTCCATTGTGTCTTGCTTACGGTATATACTGCATCTCTCTGCTCTAAATCAGTTACCTTTGAAGTTGAGTAACTAAATATATTTGTATCTGCCAAGGTACTCCATTGTTACCTGTTTTTCCTTTCATAGTCATTATAATCATATTTACAATATTCATGTGTAAAAAAGATTTATATATATAAGTATGATATATATATATATATATATATATATATATATATATATATATATATATATATATATATATATATATATATATATATATATATATATTTATATAATTACCATAATAAGGATATGGCTGAGTCAAAGCAAAAACTGTGAGCCTTTGAGGGAGGAAAATGTGAAGAAAGGGATTCCTAGACCCCTTCACCCATTATTCAGTGTTCCCTCGCTATATCGTGTTTCACCTATCGCGAATTCAGTGCATAGCGTTTTTTTTTATATTTTTTTATATGCGAGAATATTAAAATATTAAAATATTAAAAATTTCAATATTTTCATTATTTTATTGAATTTTTTTTTTTTCATTATTTTATTGATTAAGAAAAAAGTATTTCCCAGCCTAAGAATAATAAAACAGTAAAAATAGTAAAAAATATAAATTTAAACATGTAACTCTGCACCATAGAAAGTACGATACTGTCGTATAGTGTTTATCTTACACTATACTTATTCTATAGGTAGCGAGGTCGGTGATAGCCTCTCTTCTTCATACTTAATTTATTCACTAGCTACATGGTTCCTCAAATCCTCAGAGCTCCCATTTCTATAGTTCCTGAATGTCACTATTCCCGCCCCCTTAAGGGGAGGTGTCTAACTAGGACGCAAGTTCTGCCCCTGGCAAGGCCCGACTTCTCACTAACAGACACGTGCTCTGTATGCCGTCCTATGTTGGCGGGTCTCTGAGTGCGCACTCTGCCCTCTAGTGGCTATAGGCGTCTATATGCGATGCCGTACGACACTCCTCACCACCACTCTGAAATATATCCCATATTTCGGGCTAAGCATTACATTTTTCATGAGAGCCTTTTAATTTTTTTAACTATCATTATTTTACAAAAAAAACGGGGCAGATCTATCTAATGAATGAACTTATGAAACTATTACAATATCATATTACAGATTACAGGAATATCAAACTTATTATGCAAAAAAAACTGACAAAAGAAAAATATATTCTTTACAATAAGCATTGTAATCAAGGGCAAAAGAATCAAAATTAAATATTCATAATTGCAATATATAGCTAGTAAGCACTGACAAAATTATTTAAAAACAAAGCTAATTAAGCTGTTACCTTACTCAAATAATATACAATACATTTGGACATAATATATGCAATTAATTACTAAAAACAAACATTTGTCATGGTGTGTAAAGAGAGCTAAAAACATCACAGTTGCAATTTGTAACTACTATTCAAGGACAAAATGATACCGAGAAACTAAATGAACATACTTACGTTACTTAAATAATATAAAATACAGTTGGCTATGATCTGCAAATATTAAATCATGACTTAAAACAATGATAATTACAATCTGTACCTACTATTCAAAGACAAAATGATATCGAGAAACTAAATGAACATAATTACGTTACTTAAATAATATAAAATATAGTTGAGTATGATTTTTGCAAATCGTAACATTTAACACACATTATAGTGAGAAAAAAATAGAATTCAACATGCACAATTGATAAATGATACTTATTCGAATAAACTTATATCTAGGGTAGCCTTTGAGGTTATCTTACAACTACTTAAAATTAAAAAAAAAAAAAAAAAGAGATTACTGTACAATATTTGTTCTTCCACCAAGCTTTGTCAAAAGACGGTGGGGACATTTTCTTTCTGTATTATTTAACTTTCTTAATTAAGGGGATTCTTACTTCCCTTTTCTCATTGTTAATTTTAAAATTTTCCGTTATAGGGATTTTCAATTCCCTTTTTTTCATTGTCACTAACTTTATTATATGTATGGGGATTTTTTCTTTCCTCCTTTCTCATTTTTAAGTTTTGGGGAGTTTCATTTCCCCAGCCCCTCAGATACCCATCATTGCTAGGTCTTGGGATATCTTCAATCTAATTTCCTAGGACCCCCACCTTACACTTTGAGGTAGGTCCGGGTTGTAACGACTTATCACGAATCCATTTTTTCTTGAGACAGGCCAGACAAAGGTAGGGCATCGATGCATCTGCTGGAAACCCCTCCCGCCTGCTTTTTTACGTCTTTTAAGGTGGTCTTATGACCACCTCTCACGCACCTCCTCAACGAGGTGCATCTCCTTCCAGCTGAAAAATATGAACATAGCCTGGAGTAGATTCTAGGGCCGAAAAGTAGGGCCTAATGTCGCTAATACAAATGCAATAGAGAATGGATATGACCTCTGAGTACAAACAACGGCCATATGTAGGCATTCAGAGGGAATACTTCGCCTCCCTGCATCTGCAGGCGCTTGCAATCTCTCCAATAGGTAAAAGGGACTGGTTTATGAAAATAAAATTTAAAATTGCAGATCGGGGCTGCCTGGAAATAGGGTGGTAATTAAAAGTATGTGTCTACACCATTAGATTATTATTCCAAGATACTTTTTTTTTTTTTTTTAAGAGTGTGACACCGGGACAGGCAGAAGCTGCCCTCATCAACAAAGGCCCGGGCACGAGAAAATACCAAGACGAAGGAAAAGAAAAAGGTTAAGGGCAAGGCAGAGATGAGGTAATGTCACACAAAGGAAAACGACAGACAGAAAAAACAGTCAAAGTAAAGAGGACCCAGTGATATGGAGGACTAGGCTCTGAGATGACGATAGATCTGCTTTTTGAAGGATGAAAGGTCATAAGAATTAGGAAAGACAGAAGGAGGAAGAGAGTTCCAGAGTCTGGAGGTAGATGGGAAGAAGCAGTCGCTGCACCGACCAATCCACGAGCTACAAATCTCCACACAGTACCTGTGAGATGAGGCCGCTTGGCGAGTGTTACGCGGCCTCGGCAGTGGAGGAGGGATGCAACTCGCCAACTCATCAGAGCAGCAATGGAAGTAGTAGCGATAGAGAACTGAGTAACTGATACATAACTAGAGTATACTAAAGATATCAGTCATGAAATGCTGAGAACAGCCACTAAAGGAATATTTTTATTAGCAGTGACTACAGTAACATAAAAGCATGAATTCAAGGTAAAAAATACAAATAATTTGGCTAGTGTGTGTGTTTGTGTGTTTTTTTTTTAATGATTGTGACACCAGGACGGGCCAAAAAATAAAATAAAATAAAACAGCCCCCACCGAGCCTGGGCACGAAGAATACATTAAGTAAAAGTAACAGAGATGGAGAGTGTAAGGACTTGTCTGATGTGAAGGGATAATAAGAGGTGTGTAATGAATATCCAAGAATATTCAGTGTTGATGTAGGCATAACAAATAACTGTAACTGAAGGAAGACTTAATAGTATTTACTAAAATAATAATTATGCAAAAAGCCATGGAGTGAGAGCAACAATAACAGCCATCATAATAATGACAATACTAATAATCATGGTCAAAATAGGAACAATAAAAATGAAATAAAATACTAAATCAGGAATAGCAGTATATATAAAATTGAGACTGGCATTTTGAAGTAAGAACAGTGTTCTATACTTATATTTCATAATCATGCTCATTTTAACAGTCTCTTTTACTATTCGAATTCCTGCAGTCATAATGTATGTATATATATTTTTATATATATAGGAGCATAATCATCAACCTTCTGGTTGCCCAATTTGTCAGTGGGAGCTTTATCTACTTTCCAAAACAGTTGCAACATGTGGCAGAAAAGCTCATATTATAATCAGTTCAACTTATGTCTTATCAGGAAATATGCTATATCAGCATGCAAAAACTTATCAACTGTAATAAAACCTGGGCACATTTATCATCTAGCAAATTTGCAAAAAAATTTAAGCAAATCAATAATTGTAATACTTTTTCAATATAAAGAAATAACAGGGTTCAGTATGGAAAGGGCAAAAGACGAGAGAAAGAGAGAGATAATTTATTTTTCTTAAAAAAAAATGCATAATTTTTGCTTATAGGGCCCTTTTTATGACTTGACTCCCTGCCCAACTATACAAGGGGACAGAGCGCAACTGCAACCATTTTCTAAGGTCTAAAAAGAATGAAAGCAAAATACTTAGTGTACAAATAAAGAAACATCGAAGCATAAATCCATTCTTTTTTCTGTTTAACATTGCAAATAACGTTAGTGAAATAAGCATACAGATACTTGTCCATTATGGCAATCTTTTCACTTTCTATAAATCAGCAGGTTGAGTTGAAGCACACACTCGCTATAAGTTAACATACCTCTGATGAAATTAAAACAAATTACTACAATCATATGTGTAATTATATTTAATAAAATATGAACCTCTTGGAAGTTTAACAAGAACTGTAAATTAACAATATTTTACACTAAATCTGATACTTCCAGAGAATTTTCTTATTTTTATTTATTTATCTCTACTACTATCAACAAAATTACGATTATCCTTTCTTAATAAACGACTTAAAAGGACTTAAGTATCATTATTTTAATATTTCAGACTCGAAATATAAGCTCTGAGAGTCTCAATTATCTTAATTAGCTCAATTGTAATGATAAATTTCGTGACATTGATAGTAATTAGCAATAATTATCTCTAGATAAGCTTTTCAAAATCTTTAATATCTTTATCTCTTTGGAAAGTTATAATTATCACATGAAAATTATATACTTCAACAACAAAAATTATAAAAAAAACGTGTATCTGAAAAGAATATAAAAAGTTTGACTCTGTGTATGCAGTTATAAAATAAAAAATAATATTTCATTTGCAAAATTAAAGAATGAATTTTGTTAAGTTTCATAATCTCTTAAGGAATTGTACATGAAAAATAATGCATATATATTCTTCTACGAGCTCAAATTTCATTTTTTTCAAGTAACTATTAAACAGAATTACCTCAGGAGACATGGGAGAGTTATATATTTCTTCTCCCTTTTTATACTTACGATCGGCTGGGTACTTAACTACCTTCTTTTTTACTCTCTCTCCTTTTCCTACCCAAAAATACTGCTCAATATCTGTCTTCTGGACTTCACATGGCTAGCTTTTGTGGGGAGTTTTGCATGTAGGCGCTGGTCCTCCTCTGTCTCTTCGGTTTCTGGATCTACTTCGTCTCTTTCAAATACAGAAAACGGCGGTTTGACCTTTTTGTTGTCATTTCTTGTGAGTTTACACTCTCTTCTTCATGACCAAGCTGAAATAATTGTGACAAACATTTTCATGGCTAAAACTTCAAAGTTTTATTTTACCTAATTAGCATATTCTTTCGGACAAATATTGTATATACTACAGCTAGAAAGAAAAATTAAGAATCATTCAGAGATTCGCATCCTTTATCACTTAATATCTCTCTTGCAATTTTCGAAAATCGAATTATAATCTCATTGGCGGAGTAGGGGACAAAACAAAATGAAATAAAATTTGCATCTCAACCATAGCTGGGCAGATGGATAATGACGTTGACTCGAAAATATCTCTTAATAGATATCGCAACAGCTACCTCACCTCCCATTAAATCTACGCGCTTATGGCTTGCATAAAGACACAATGACGCAGGGGAAAAGTCCTCCCAGACCCTATCCCCATCCTGTTTCCTAATGGTCTTTCCCACGGTTCCACCCATGAGAGGATCCCTCCCATGATACCCCGGTCAGCCATACCCATTCTCTCCCACACTCGCCACTCTCAACACTCGCATTCGCTTTCTCTCTGTACAACGCCCCTTCTGGCCATTTTCTATTTCCCTTCCCCGTCACTCTGAAGGAGTGTGTGTGTAGAATTGCGGTCGGCCCGGGTGGTTACATGACTGTGTCACCAGTCCTAGGTCCTCCCTGTACTCCCAACTACGGTATGTTAAGGCGACACGCAAACCCCCTATCACAGCACAGTTCTCTACTATCTTTTCCTGCCTGCATAACGCAAAAATAAAACTCGTTTTATTAAACAGTAAAGATCTTAATAATATTACAAAATTTTCTTATTCTTCTAAGGATATGTCATACACGTATTTTAATATCAAAGATCAATACAATTACTATTACATTATAATAACGACATTAGGAGATCGATTGGCCATTCCCGCATTCCTCTCGCTAAAATATATCACCCACGAAAAAAAAGAAAGAACCTTAAAAGCAGATTCAAGTGTATTTCTCACTAGAATTCATTCACTCATTTTGGAGTATATAAAAACTCTACTACTTATATTCTATTCTAAACACTGTCAGTTTTCGCTTTAAGAAATTAATATGAAAATTATTTTACATGTACATTAAATCTCTTTCAGTTAAAATCAATACCTTTGCCTGTTTAATAATTAACTTAGGCAATAATAAAAATAAATTGAACACCCTTCCAACGCAATGACTCATTATATTATTCAAATTATAGCAAAAATGGAGTTTATTACTGCTTATAGCTATTAGTACAAGTTATCCATATTAGTAATGGGTACAGAAATTCTACTTTTATTAATTTACTAAAGCCATACTCCCATTTAGATGTGGGGTGGCTGAGTCAAAGCATAACTACAAGTAAACTGGCAGAGACCTCCGACCTCAATTTTCTTTTAATATTTGTCCCATTACTCACTGGATACAGATCACAAGTACTTAGCTATTTTGGGATGCTGCTTGAAGGACGAAACAGCCACAGGCACCGGGGGAGGGGGTTCTTCTTTCTTCTGAACTTGATGATTTTCCCGCTGACATCGCCCTTATGACTCGTAAAATTGATGATTCACCATCTTCTTAGTTGGATTCGGGAACAAATAACTCTTGGTAGGGGCATTTTCTCTCAAAACCCCAGTCACAGTGCGGCGCACAGTGGTGGTGGTATACATGGAGGGTGCTGAATTTTTCTCCCAGCTGATGTGTCTTAGTCTTCGTGAACGAAGTAGTTTCAAAATGCATGGGACAATTCTTACTGCGGGGGACCTTGCCAATACGGGGACGGGGGAGGGGGTGACTGGTTCTGGTAACTTGATACTATGTCGGAGCTGAGGCTTCTTTCTCGACGTCGCTGCTTGTAAGCGTCTTGAAGTTTCTTCTCACTCGAATATTTCTTCCAGAGATGTTTTTTTTTAAATCTGTTTCTTTTGTCTTCATTATTCTTTTTTCTTCTTTGCTATAGTAACGGCGTGGATGTGCACTGAAGCTGCCACTAGTTGTCGTATAGTGTTTATCTTACACTATACTTATTCTATAGGTAGCGAGGTCGGTGATAGCCTCTCTTCTTTATACTTAATTTATTCAGTAGCTAAATGGCTCCTCAAATCCTCAAAGCTCCCATTTCTATAGTTCCTGAATGTCACTATTTCCACCCCCTTAGGGGGAGGTGTCTAACCAAACGTAAGTTCTGCCCCCGTCTAGGCCTGACTTCTCACTAACAAACACGCGCTCTGTATGCCGTCCTATGGTGGCGGGTCTCCGAGTGCGCACTCTGCCCTCTAGCAGCTATAGGCGTCTATATGCGATGCCGCACAACACTACCAGTATCGTGTTTCGGAAAACGCAAAGGGTCGCACCTATGTGAGGTAGCACATATTAAAATTTCCAGTATTTTCATTATTTTATTGATGAAAGAGAAGGATATCCTAGCTTAAGAATAATAAAACAGTAAAAAATAGTAAAAACAACATGATTTTAAACATGTAACTCACAGTATTGCACCATGTTAAATACGATACTGGTATCGGCGTTTTGGAAAACGAAAAGGGTCGCACCTACATGTGCTAGTACATATTAAAATTTCCAGTATTTTTATTATTTTATTGATAAAAGAAGTATTTCGTAGCTTAAGAATAATAAAACAGTAAAAAATACAAAAAAACATAAATTTAAACATGTAACTCACAGTGTTGCACCATGTAAAATACTGTATGATAGCGTACACTGTATTGGCGTCTTGGAAAATGCAAAGGCTCAAACCTACGTGAGATAGTTCATGGGATGCTATTGGCTGAAAGGCTGGGAGACGATGAATCACAGAGTTGTTTTTGTGTATGTTCTGTATCATGGGGTCTGATTGGCTTTTTGTTTGAAGCTTCATTCTCCCAGCGTCTTCCATTGTCTCACGTCACCCGTTCAGTCTAACTCACGTCTACGCTGTTCGCGTTGTTCTTCTTAATACGTTATGCTGTGATTTTTTTACTTTTGTTTTTCAACCTTTGCAATGCCTCCCAAGTGTCCTTCATCTTCTAAGGCTTCTGGTAGTAAGCCTAAGCTGCAAAGGAAGATGTTGACCATATCTGAAAAGGTAAAACTGTTAGATATGCTGAAGGAAGGAAGAAGGTTCGCGGATGTTGGCCGCCATTACGGCATTAACAAATCTACTGTTCGATACATCAAAAAGGACGAGGCAAATATCAGGAAAACAACAACTATTTCATTTAGTAAAACAGCGAAGAGGGTCATAACACCCCGCAATAAGATAATAGTGCGGATAGAATCTGCTTTGGCCCTGTGAATTGTTGATTGCAGAAAGAAGAACATCAACTTAGACTCCAATATCATACAAACAAAGGCGAAGAAGCTGTACGAGACATTCGCTGCAAACGAACCCGACGACGATAGTGGCGACCGTGAGGAGGAGGAGAGAGAAGAAGATATTGCCGCCCCACAACCAGGACCCTCCAGCGTTTCTCCACCGAGGAAACAAATCTTCTTGGCAGGCAAGGGATGGTTCGCCAAATGTAAAAAGCGCTATGGCCTAAAGAGCGTTTCGGTTCATGGCGAAGCTGCCTCTGCAGATACAGCTGCAGCTGAATTCTACATGAAAAGCGACTTCAAGAAAATTATCGAGGAAGGCATATATGCTCCTGAGCAAGTCTTTAACATGGATGCGACTGGCTTATTTTGGAAGAGAATGCCGTCTCGCACTTTTCTCTTCAGGAAAGAAGCTAAAGCCCCAGGATTTTAAAGCACACAAATACCACCTTACCCTTGTCATGTGTGGGAATGCTGTGGACTTCATGTTAAAGCCCGGGCTTATCTACAAGTCTAAGAACCCTTGGGCTTTGAAGAATAGGAATAAGAATCTCCTGCCAGTGTATTGGATGCATAACCCTAAGGCCTGGATCACGAAAAGCCTCACATTGGACTGGTTTCACCAATGCTTTATCCCTCAGGTCAAAGTTTATCTTGCAGAGAAGGGCCTTGAATTTAAAGTCCTTCTTTTGATGGATAATGCTGGTGGCCACACAACTGATCTCGAATATGATGGTGTTCAAGTAGAGTTCCTGCCACTGAATACAACATCACTGATTCAGCCTATGGATCAAGGCATTATTCGTGCGTTTAAGGCCCTCTACACACGAAATGCCCTGGCGAACCAGGTTGAATCCATGGATGTGGACAAAGAATTCGCACTGAAGACTCACTGGCGTAACTACACGATTGCTACATGCCTTCAAATATTCAGAATGCAATCAAAGAGATGAAGCCGGCCACAGTATATGCCATTTACGACTACAAGGGATTCGCTCCTGTCAAAGTTCATAACTCGGTAGTTGCAAAAGCTGTGAAGTTAGCTGCTTTTCTAGGAGGAGAAGGCTTTAAAGATATGACTCACAAAGATGTGAATGAGCTGATCGACTGCCATTAGCAGCCTTTGACTGATGAAGACTTGGAGGAAATGGTAGAAAAAAGGAACAAGGTATATATATATATATATATATATATATATATATATATATATATATATATATATATATATATATATATATATATATATATATATATATATATATATATATATATATATATATATATATATATATATATATATATATATATATATATATATATATATATATATATATATATATATATACAGTGTTGCCTCACTTATCGCGGTAGTTCGGTTCCGGGACCCGGCGCAAACCAGGAAGTCCGCAAAGTAGGATCCGCCTATATGTACATAGATATTTTAATATATTTTTACGTTTACACTGTATAAACCCTCCCTGCACTGTTAAAAAAACACCCTTTACATTATACATAACAGCAAGCAACGTAAATTTTTATGAAAGTGATAAATAAAATTACGGTGAATGAGGTGATAATGACGTGACATACATACTCATTTACAATTATTTTTTCGTTTACGTACTGTATAAACCCTCCCTGCACTGTTAAAAAAAACACCCTTAACATTATAGATAACAGCAAGCAACGTAAATTTTTATGAAAGTGATAGGAAAACTTACCGTGAATGTGATGATGACGTGACATACATACTCATTTACAATTATTTTTTCGTTTACGTACTGTATAAACCCTCCCTGCACTGTTAAAAAAAAACACCCTTTACATTATAAATAACAGCAAGCAACGTAAATTTTTATGAAAGTGATAGATAAAATTACGGTGAATGAGGTGATAATGACGTGACATACATACTCATTTACAATTATTTTTTCGTTTACGTACTGTATAAACCCTCCCTGCACTGTTAAAAAAACACCCTTTACATTATAAATAACAGCAAGCAACGTAAATTTTTATGAAAGTGATAGATAAAATTACGGTGAATGAGGTGATAATGACGTGACATACATACCCATTTACAATTATTTTTTCGTTTATGTACTGTATAAACCCTCCCTGCACTGTTAAAAAAACACCCATTACATTATAAATAACAGCAAGCAACGTAAATTTTTATGAAAGTGATAGATAAAATTACGGTGAATGAGGTGATAATGACGAGACATACATACTCATTTACAATTATTTTTTCGTTTATGTACTGTATAAACCCTCCCTGCACTGTTAAAAAAAGACCCTTTACATTATAAATAACAGCAAGCAACGTAAATTTTTATGAAAGTGATAGATAAAATTACGGTGAATGAGGTGATAATGACGTGACATACATACTCATTTACAATTATTTTTTCGTTTACGTACTGTATAAACCCTCCCTGCACTTTTAAAAAAACACCCTTTACATTATAAATAACAGCAAGCAACGTAAATTTTTATGAAAGTGATAGATAAAATTACGATGAATGAGGTGATGATGACGTGACACATACTCATTTACAACTATTTTTTCGTTTACGAACTGTATAAACCCTCCCTGCACTGTTAATAAATCACCCTTTACATTATAAATAACATCACGCAACGTAAATTTTTATGAAGGTGATGATGACCTGACACATTTGTACATGATAGGTAAACTCACCATGAATGAGGTGATGATCATCATTCCCGACCCCGGAGGAAATTATTTCACAGCCAATAAAAGCTTTACGGCTGCTTTTTGGGGGGGAAGAACATGGTAATGGGGAGTTGCTGTTGTTTTTTCTTCATTTGTTGGAACATGGCATGGTAAGGAGTCATGGCATCGTCGAGAAAATTACAGGTCACCGAACGAACCATATTTTCGTCATGTTCCTGCGAGAGTTGTTGGAGTGCTTTGTAATGTTCATACATGGCTGCCAAACGTTCGAGTGTAAGGCCAGGTTCTTCAGTTGGTTCGTGCAATTCCTCAAATTCTTCCTCTTCTTCGCTCGCTGATTTCGTCATTTCATCCAAGTCTTCATCACTCAAAGGCTGCGAGTGGCAGTCAGTCAGTTCATTCACATCTTCGGGAGTCATATCTTTAAAGCCTTCTCCTCCTAGCAATGCAGCCAACTTCACAGCTTTCGCAACTGCCGCCTTCTGCACCTCGACAGGAGCAAATCCCTTGTAGTCGTGGATGATTTCGGGCCACAATTTTTTCCAGCTGGCATTGATTGTGGCCGACTTCATCTCTTTGATTGCTTTCTGAATATTTTTTAGGCATGTGGCAATCGTGTAATTACGCCAGTAAGTCTTCAATGAGAAGTCTTTGTCCGAATCCATGGAATCAACTAGGTTCGCCAGGGCATTTCGTGTGTATAGGGCCTTGAACGCACGAATAACGCCTTGATCCATAGGCTGAATCAGTGACGTCGTATTCGGTGGCAGGAACTCAACTTGAACACCGTCATATTGGAGCTTGGTTGCGTGGCCACCAGCATTATCCATCAAAAGAAGGACTTTAAATTCAAGGCCTTTTTCCATAAGATAAAGTTTTACCTGAGCGATAAAGCATTGGTGAAACCAGTCCAATGTGAGGCTTTTCGTGATCCAGGCCTTGGGGTTATGCATCCAATACACTGGCAGCAGATTCTTATTCTTGTTCTTCAAAGCCCTAGTGTTCTTTGACTTGTAGATAAGCCCGGGCTTTAACATGAAGCCCGCAGCATTCCCGCACATGATGAGGGTAACGCGATCTTTGTGCGCTTTACATCCCGGGGCTTTAGCTTCTTCCTTGAAGAGAAAAGTGCGAGATGGCATTCTCTTCCAAAATAACCCAGTCTCATCCATGTTGAAGACTTGCTCAGGAACATATTCCCCTTCGGCGATAATTTTCTTGAAGTCATTCTTGACGTAATTTTCTGCGGTAGCTGTATCTACAGAGGCAGCCTCGCCATAAACTGAAATGCTCTTTAGGCCATAGCGTTTTTGAAATTTGAAGAACCATCCCCTGCTAGCAACGAACAGTTGTATCCTCGATGGAAAATCGCTGGAGGGTCCTGGTTGTGGGTCGTTGATATCTTCTTCTCTCCCCTCCTCTCCACGGTCGCCACTGTCGTCATCGGGTTCATTTGCAGCGAATGTCTCGTACAGCTTCTTCGCCTTTGTTTGTATGATATTGGTGTCTAAGCTGATGTTTTTCTTTCTGCAATCAGCAATACACAGGGCCAAAGCAGCTTCCATGCGCACTACTGCCTTATTGCGGTGTGATACGAGCCTCTTCGCCGATTTATTAAAAGAAATGCTCGCTGTTTTCCTGATCTTTGCCTCGTCCTTTTTTATGTAACGCAGTAGAATCATTGAGGCCAAAATAGCGGCCGACATCCACAAACCTTTTTCCTTCTTTCAACATATCTAAGAGTTTCACTTTATCTACAATGCTTAACATTTTCCTTTGCTGCTTAGGCTCACTACAAGAAGCCTTAGAAGATGAAGGATGCTTGGGAGGCATTGCAAAGGTTAAAATATGCGAGTAAAAAAAATCACAAGCAAAACGTATTAGTAAGCACAACGAGAACGGCGCACACGAGAGTTAGACTGAGCGAGTGAGGCGGCACATTGGAAATTGGAGGGAAAAGCAAACTGCAATGAAAAAGCCAATCAGACCCCATGATACAGAAAATATTGAAAAACAATTCTGTGATTCGTTGTCTCCCAACCTTTCAGCCAATAGCATTCCATGAACTATCTCACGTAGGTGAGAGCCTTTTCGTTTTTGAAACGTTGATAGCGGTATCGTATTTTACAAAGTGAAATACTGTTAGTACTTTATGTTTTTTATTATTTTTTACTGTTTTATTATTCTTAGGCTATGAAATACTTGTTTTATCAATAAAATAATGAAAATTTTAATATTCACTAGGTCACGTGGGTGAGAGCCTTTTCGTTTTCCGAAACGTTGATAGCGGTATCGTATTTTACGTGGTGAAAGTACTTTTAGTACTTTATGTTTTTTTAATTATTTTTTACTGTTTTATTATTCTTAGGCTAGGAAATACTTGTTTTATCAATAAAATAATGAAAATTTTAATATTCACTAGGTCACGTAGGTGAGAGCCTTTGCATTTTCCGAAACACTGATACCGGTATCGTATTTTACGTGGTGCAATACTGTTTACTATTTTTTGCTGTTTTATTATTCTTAGGCTAAGAAATACATTTTTTTTTATCCATAAAATCATGAAACTACTGGAAATATAAATATATATGCTAGCTCACGTAGCTGTGACCCCAATACATTGTACGCTATCGGACACTGTTTCGCACGATGCAATACCCAGTACTGTGAGTTATACTGTACGTGCGTATATCTAAATTTATGTTTTTTCCTTTTTCTTTACTGTTTTATTATTCGTAGGATGGGAAATAATTTTTTTTTATCAATTAAATAATGAAAATTTTTTTTCAATAAAAAAAATGAAAATACTGAATTTTTTTTTTTCAATATTTTAATATTTTTGCGTATACCCATAAAATAAAATAATAATTTATAAAAAAAAAAAACCGCGATAGAGTGAGAACGCGAACCAAGAAGCGCGAATAACCGGGGTAACACTATATATATATATATATATATATATATATATATATATATATATATATATATATATATATATATATATACAGTGTTGCCTCACTTATCGCGGTAGTTCGGTTCCGGGACCCGGCGCGAACCAGGAAATCCGCGAAGTAGGATCCGCCTATATGTACATAGATATTTTAATATATATTTACGTTTACACTGTATAAACCCTCCCTGCACTGTTAAAAAACACCCTTTACATTATAAATAACAGCAAGCAACGTAAATTTTTATGAAAGTGATAGATAAAATTACGGTGAATGAAGTGATAATGACGTGACATACATGCTCATTTACAATTATTTTTTCGTTTACGTACTGTATAAACCCTCCCTGCACTGTTAAAAAAACACCCTTTACATTATAAATAACAGCAAGCAACTTAAATTTTTATGAAAGTGATAGATAAAATTACGGTGAATGAGGTGATAATGACGTGACATACATACTCATGTACAATTATTTTTTTGTTTACGTACTGTATAAACCCTCCCTGCACTGTTAAAAAAAGACCCTTTACATTATAAATAACAGCAAGCAACGTAAATTTTTATGAAAGTGATAGATAAAATTACGGTGAATGAGGTGATAATGACGTGACATACATACTCATTTACAATTATTTTTTCGTTTACGTACTGTATAAACCCTCCCTGCACTGTTAAGAAAAGACCCTTTACATTATAAATAACAGCAAGCAACGTAAATTTTTATGAAAGTGATAGATAAAATTACGGTGAATGAGGTGATAATGACGTGACATACATATTCATTTACAATTATTTTTTCGTTTACGTACTGTATAAACCCTCCCTGCACTGTTAAAAAAACACCCTTTACATTATAAATAACAGCAAGCAACGTAAATATTTATGAAAGTGATAGATAAAATTACGGTGAATGAGGTGATAATGACGTGACATATATACTCATTTACAATTATTTTTTCGTTTATGTACTGTATAAACCCTCCCTGCACTGTTAAAAAAACACCCTTTACATTATAAATAACAGCAAGCAACGTAAATTTTTATGAAAGTGATAGATAAAATTACGGTGAATGAGGTGACAATGACGTGACATACATACTCATTTACAATTATTTTTTCGTTTACTTACTATATAAACCCTCCCTGCACTGTTAAAAAAACACCCTTTACATTATAAATAACAGCAAGCAACGTAAATTTTTTTATTTTTTTTCGTAACCCCGTTGTTTGTAAGTAGGGGTGCAAGTGTATACAGTAAATCCCTTGCTATATCGTGATTCACCTTCCGAGAATTCAGTGCATCGGGGGTTTTTATGTCGCGCATATGTATTTTATATTGCAGATTTTCTGGGTATGTAACGGGAATCCACGATATGTGGAAATATTAAAATTGCCATTATTTTCATTATTTTATTGATAAAAAAAAAAGTATTTCCTAGCCTAAGAATTATAAAACAGTAAAAAATAATAAAAAACAAATTTAAACATGTAACTCACAGTATTGCACCATATAAAACACGATACCGATACTGGCGTCTTAGAAGACGCAAAGGGTTGAACCTACCTGAGATAATACATATTAAAATTTCCAGTATTTTCATTATTTTATTGATAAAAAAGTATTTCCTAGCTAAAGAGTAATAAAACAGTAAAAAATAGTGAAAAACATAAATTTAAACATGTAACTCACAGTATTGCACCATATAAAATACGATACCGGTATCGGCGTCTTGGAAAACGCAAAGGGTCGCACCTACGTGAGATAGTACACGGGATGCTATTGGCTGATGGGTGGGAGACGACAAATCACAGAATTGTGTTCTGTTAATCACAGAATTGTGCTCTGTATACTGGGGTCTGATTGGCCTTTTGATTGAAGCTTTATTCTCCCAGCATCTTCCATTGTCTCGCCTCACCCATTCAATTACTCACGTTTGTGCCGTTCACGTTGTGCCTCTTAATACATTGCGCTTGTGTATTTCAACCCCTGCAATGCTGCCCAAGGGTCCTTCATCTTCTGAGGCTTCTGGTTGTGAGCCTAAGCGGCAAAGAAAGATGTTGACCACAACAGATAAGGTAAAACTGTTAGATATGCTGAAGGAAGAGAGAAGTTTCTCGGCTGTCGTTTGCCATCTCGGCATCAACGAATCTACTGTTCGCTACATCAAATAGGATGAGGCAAATATCAGGACGACAACAACTCTTACTTTTAACAAAACAGCGAAGAGGGTCGTAACACCCGAAGTAAGATAATATTGCGGATGGAATCTGCTTTGGCCCTGTGGACTGCTGATTGCAGGAAGAAGAACATCAGCTTAGACACCAGTATCATA
The DNA here is from genome assembly GCA_037179515.1 of Halocaridina rubra. NCBI lineage: Eukaryota > Metazoa > Arthropoda > Malacostraca > Decapoda > Atyidae > Halocaridina > Halocaridina rubra. Next base: position 31,388 of record JAXCGZ010012094.1, read on the forward strand.
CAAACAAAGGCGAAGAAGCTGTACGAGACATTCGCTGCAAACGAACCCGACGACGACAGTGGCGACCATAAGGAGGAGGAGAAAGAAGAATGGAAGACCCACAACCAGGACCGGCCAGCGATTCTCCACCGAGGAAACCATCGTTCGTTGCTAGCAAGGGATGGTTCGCCAAATTTCAAAAATGCTTTAGCCTATAGAGCATTTCGGTGCATGGCGAAGCTGCCTCTGCAGATACGGCTGCAGCTGAAGATTATGTAAACAACGACTTCAAGAAAATTATCGAGGAAGGCGGTTCTGCTCTTGAGCAAGTGTTCAACATGGATGAGACGGGGTCATTTTTCTTTACAAGGAACAAGCTTAAGCCCTTGGATTTAAAGCACACAAAGACCGCGTTACCCTCGTCATGTGCGGGAATGCTGCGGGCTTTCTGTTAAAGCCAGGGCTTATCAACAAGTCAAAAAACCCTAGGGCTTTGAAGGATAAAAACAAGGATCTGCTGCCAGTGTATTGGATACATAACCTTAAGGCCTGAATCACGAAAAGCCTCACATCGGAGTGGTTTTACCAATGCTTTATCCCTCAGGTCAGAGTTTATCTTGTGGAGAAGAGCCCTGAATTTAAAGTCCTTCTGTTGATGGATAATGCTGGTGGCAAAGCAACTGATCTCCATTATGACGGTGTTCAGGTAGAGTTCCTCCCACCGAATATGACATCACTGATTCAGCCTATGGATCAAAGTGTTATTTGTGCGTTTAAGGCCCTCAACACACGAAATGCCCTGGCGAACCTGGTTGACTCCATGGATGCGGACAAAGAATTCGTACTGAAGACGTACTGGCGTAACTACACGATTGTTACATGCCATCAATATATTCAGAATGCACTCAAAGATAATGAGGCCGGCCACAATCAATGCCAGCTGGAAGAAATTGTGACCCGAAGTCATCTACGACTACAAGGGATTCGCTCCTGACGAAGTGCATAACTCGGCAGTTGAGAAAACTGTGAAGTTGGCTGCATTGTTAGGAGGAGGAGACATTAAAGATATGACTCACGAAGACGTCAATGAACTGATCGACTGCCACTCGCAGCCGTTAACTTATGAAGACTTGGAGGAAATGACAAAATCAGCAAGCAAAGAAGAGGAAGAACAACAACAGCAAGTGCATGATGAAGTCGAAGAACCTGCCCTTACACTCGAATGGCTCGCAACCATGTATAACATGGCCAAATAACTCCAACTACTGTCGCAGGAGTATGACGATGATATGGTTCGTTCGGTGCAATTCTGCAATATTATCGACGATGCCATGACTCCTTACAAGACCATCTTCGCACAAAGGAAGAAACAGCGACAGTAACTCCCCATTACCATGTTCTTCTCTCGCAAAAAGCAGCCGTAAAGCCGTCATTGGCTGTGCAGTGCGAAAATGTCATCATGACGTCATTCACGGTAAGCTTACCTATCACGTTCATATAGCTTTACACTTGTGCGGTGTTATTTATGGTAAACTTACCTGTCACACTCATGTAAATTTAGGCTTGCATGCTGTTATTAATAAAGTAAAGGGTGAGTTGTTAACAGTGCAGGGAGGGTTTATACAGTAAGGTAAAAATAAATGTAAAATAGCTGTACTAAATATGGTGCTGCTACTTCGCGGATTTTCACCTATTGTGGGTGGTCCCGGAACCGAACCCTCACGATAAACAAGGGATCACTATATATATATATATATATATATATATATATATATATATATATATATATATATATATATATATATATATATATATATATATATATATATATATATATACAGTAATCCCTCGCTATTTCGCGGTTGACCTATCGCGGATTCAGTGCATCGCGGATTTTGTTGTTGTTGGGGGAAATAAATAAAAAAAAATAAAAAATAAAAATAAAGATTATTGTGACACCAGGATGGGCCAAAAAATTATAAACTAAAACAGACTTTATCAGGTTGTAAAGAGAAAGAGAGATGGGAAGTGTAATGACCTGTCAGATGTGAAGGGATTATAAAAGATGTGTAATGAATATCCAGCTCTCTACTGGGTTTTAATATACCTCTGCATTACTTTCATGATGTCTGTGCCAATAATTCTGCTTAGATCTTATTATTATTATTATTTTCATTGGCAACAATAATTTTCCTTTGATGATGATTGTGGAGATTATTATCATCATCATCATTATTATTATTATTATTATTATTATTATTTTATTATTATTAAGGGCTCATTATTGTTTGTACATCTGTTGGTTTATTTACTTTTAATAACTGTGTAAAGTGCCCCTCCCTAGTTGGCTGGGACAAAGAGAGTGTAGGGGGTTGGGTAGAATAGAATGTTGGAGAGAGAGAGAGAGAATCTTTAAGTAACTCTTGTTCATTCAACCAAAACTACATTATTTATAGTAAAAATAATGGTTTAATTATGAATTCGTAATAATAATGATAATAATAATAATAATAATAATAATAATAATAATAATAATAATCTCCACAATCATCATCAAAGGAAAATTATTGTTGCCAATAATAATAATAATAATAATAATAATAATAAGATCTAAGGAGAATTTTTAGAATAGACATCATGAAAGTAATGCAGAGGTATAGTAAACCCAGCAGAGAGCTGGATATTCATTACACATCTTTTATAATCCCTTCACATCTGACAGGTCATTACACTCTCCATCTATGTTTCTCTTTACAGCCTGATAAAGGCCGTTTTATTTTATCATTTTTGGCCTGTCCTGGTGTCATAATCATCTTTAAAGATTTTATTATTATTATTATTATTATTATTTTTTTAAGTGTTCCTACTTCGCGGTTTTCCTGTCTCACGCCGGGTCCCGGAACCGAACTACCGTGATAAGGGGGGGATTACTGTATATATATTTATATATATATATATATATATATATATATATATATAATATATATATATATATATATATATATATATATATATATATATATATACAGTGTTACCCCGGTTATTCGCGTTTCTTGGTTCGCTTTCTCACTGTATCGCATTTTTTTTTTTTGGAAAAATTATTATTTTATTTCATGGGTATATGCAAAAATATTAAAATATTAAAAAAAAAAATTCTCAGTATTTTCATTTTATTTATTGAAAAAACATATTTCATTATCTACTTGATAAAAAAAAATTATTTCCCAGCCTACGAATAATAAAACAGTAAAAAATAGTAAAAAACATAAATGTAGATAGATAGATAGATAGATACGTTTATTGACCACCTCTTTTGAGAAGTACAGTATAATCTTTACAAAAGGAATATTTGGTCCAAATTACAATGAATAAATACAATAGATTTTGTACAATCATCAAATAAGTAGATGAATTTTAAATTAATATACACTGTACTAATAACTGAATGATATACGTATGTACAGTATAACTCACAGTACTGCATCATACGAAATAGTGTTCGATAGCGTACAATGTATTGGGGTCGCAGCTACGTGAGCTAGCATATATATATATATTACCAGTAGTTTCATGATTTTATTGATAAAAAAAAACGTATTTAATAGCCTAAGAATAATAAAACAGTAAAAAATAGTAAAAAACATAAATACTAACAGTATTGCAACATGTAAAATACGATACCGCTATCAGCGTTTTGGATAAAGACTCGTTCAGTCTAACTCACGTGTGCACCGTTCACGTTGTGCTTATTAAACATTTTGCTTGTGTTCGATAGCGTACAATGTATTGGGGTCGAAGCTACGTGAGCTAGCATATATATTTATATTTCCAGTAGTTTCATGATTTTATTGATAAAAAAAACATATTTCTTAGCCTAAGAATAATATAACAGTAAAAAATAGTAAAAAACATAAATACTAACAGTATTGCAACATGTAAAATACGATACCGCTATCAGCGTTTTGGACAAAAACTCGTTCAGTCTAACTCATGTGTGCGCCGTTCACGTTGTGCTTATTAAACGTTTTGCTCGTGTTCGATAGCGTATAATGTATTGGGGTCGAAGCTACGTGAGCTAGCATATATATTTATATTTCCAGTAGTTTCATGGTTTTATTGATAAAAAAAATATATTTCTTAGCCTAAGAATAATATAACAGTAAAAAATAGTAAAAAACATAAATACTAACAGTATTGCAACATGTAAAATACGATACCGCTATCAGCGTTTCGGACAAAGGCTTCCACCATCTTCCATTGTCTCGCCTCACTCGCGTGCGCCATTCACGTTGTGCTTATTATTATTAATATGTTTTGCTTGTGATTTTTTTACTCGCATATTTTAACCTTTGCAATGCCTCCCAAGCATCCTTCATCTTCTAAGGCTTCTTGTAGTGAGCCTAAGCGGCAAAGGAAAATGTTAAGCATTGTAGTTAAAGTGAAACTCTTAGATATGTTGAAAGAAGGAAAAAAGTTTGTGGGTGTCGGCCGCTATTTTACGTAAACATAAAAATTATTGTAAAATATGGAACCTGTGTATGTCAAGTCATCATCACCTCATTCACGGTAAGTTTTCTTATCACTTTCATAAAAAATTACGTTGCTTGCTGTTATTTATAATGTAAAGGGTGTTTTTTTAACAGTACAGGGAGGGTTTATACAGTGTAAACGTAAAAATACATTAAAATATCTATGTACATATAGGCTGATCCTACTCCGCGGATTTCCTGGTTCGCGCAGGGTCCCGGAACCGAACTACTGCGATAAGGGAGGTAACACTATATATATATATATATATATAATATATATATATATATATATATATATATATATATATAATATATATATATATATATATATATATATATATATATATATATATATATATATACACACAGTGGTGACCCCAACCCACGTACTTAATCCGTTCCCAAAAACTGTTCTTGGGTTTGATTGTTCTTGGGTTGTATTTATTTTTCCCATTGAAAAGCATGTAAATTCAACTAATCCGTACCTGGTCACAATAAATATTCTTATTAAACTTTTTTAGTCATTAAAAACATGAAATATAATACAGGTTAAATGTTTTTCATCTGTAAAGGGAAAATTACATTAATAATAGAAAGGTATTCTACTCTATTAAAGTGAAACATGTACATATTCAGGTATACAGTATACACTAGTTGTTACCCAGTATAAAATAGCAAAGTCCAACACTTAGAAAAAGTTGCTACATTCTTCCACTAATAACAAATACAGTAGGGAAGAGTACATACTGTAGATAAAAAACAATAATGTAGGTAAGAAACAGTACTGTATTTACCTTTGTGCATGATTGTTGCTGGCATACATGGATGGTGGTGGAGGAGGAGGGGAAGGAAGTGGACTAATTTTTGAAAGGAAGTTGCAATAACGCCCCAAAGAAATAATAGTAAAAAAATACGAAATTGTTTTACCGCTTAATGCGATCGGATATTATGAAGAAAATTGAAAAAAAGCATTAAGAACAAACGGCAAACATATTTTCAATATTATATCGTCAGTGAAATAGCATGTGAGGGTACATCAGCTGATACAGAAGTAGCAAAACGTTTGCCAATAGAGGTTCGTTCTATTGCATCCTACTCCTCTTCTACTGCTTGATGCGATCGAATATTATGAAGAAAATTGAAAAAAAGCATTAAGAAAGAACAGTAAACATACTTTCGATATAATATCATCAGAGAAATAGCGTGCGAGGATGCATCAGCTGATACGGAAGTGTGACAAAATGTATGCATCCTCGCCCTCACAGCCACCATCAGTGTTGCCAGAATAGATGAATGAGAGAAATGATAAATATTAAAAATATACATGTAAGCTGCTAAGTTATTTCAAGTATCTTAAAGATGAAGTACATTTTTATTTCAATTACAGTACTACCATGTTGTAATTAATATATATCTTAAAATGTACCATACATTTTTAAATAAAAACATCCGCTTTTTCTGGCAACACTGGCCACCATACACGTCCCAGTGTAAGCCTGTTGCCAACGGCATAATAGAGTGCAATAATTTGTTTACTGTACAGTAAATCTGTATATCTTTATATACTGTACACTATTTGCATGATAATATAAATAACTACAGGTCTTTCTGCTTTGTTATATACTTATAAAATATGTTTTACTTATCTTATAATTTTGGTATAGTGTGTCTATGGACAGTTGTGGAACGAGCTATGCCCTTTATCATTGTTTCCTATGGAAAATGACTCGTTTTTTCACGCAATTTTCCATTTACCCGTCACTTCTGAGAACCTATCTCTGCGTTATTCTGAGAACTAGGTGTTTATATATATATATATATATATATATATATATATATATATATATATATATATATATATATATATACAGCAATCCCTCGCTGTATCGCGATTCACCTATTGCGAATTCATTGTATCGCATTTTTTTTTTTTCCCAAGATGATTATGACACCAGGATGGGCCAAACAATGATAAAATAAAACAGCCTTTATCAGGCTGTAAAGAGAGATGGAGAGTGTAATGACCTGTCAGATGTGAAGGGATTATAAAAGGTGTGTAATCAATATCCAGCTCTCTGCTGAGTTTTAATATACCTCTGCATTACTTGCATGATGTCCATTCCAATAATTCTCCTTAGATCTTATTATTATTGTTATTATTATTATTATTATTATTATTATTATTATTATTGGCAACAATAATTTTCCTTTGATGATGATTGTGGAGATTATTATCATCATCATTATTATTATTATTATTGTTATTATTATTATTATTATTATTATTATTATTATTAAGGGCTCATCATTGTTTGTACATCTGTTGGTTTATTTACTTTAATAACTGTGTACAGTGCCCCTCCCTTGTTGGCTGGGACAAAGAGAGTGTGGGGGGGTTGGGTAGAATAGAATGTTGGAGAGAGAGAGAGACATCTTTAATTACCTCTTGTTCATTCAACAAAAACTACATTATTTTTTGTAAAAATAATGGTTTAATTACAATTTCGTAATAATTATGAAATTAATAATAATAATAATAATCTCCACAATCATCATCAAAGGAAAATTATTGTTAAAAATAATAATAATAATAATAATAATAATAATAATAATAATAATATCTAAGGAGAATTTTTGGAATAGACATCATAAAAGTAATGCAGAGGTATATTAAAACCCAGAAAAGAGCTGGATATTCATTACACATCTTTTATAATCCCTTTATATCTGACAAGTCATTACAAGGATGATAATAAAGTTTTAAAAATTCATGATCAAACCAGAACTCGTAATGGGTAATGAATTTAAGCTTGATAAATTTAGGTTCAGAAGGGAAATTAGTGAAAATTGGCTTGGTAATACTGTAGATTCCTAGTAGGATAATAAATGCCAATATATATATATATATATATATATATATATATATATATATATATATATATATATATATATATATATATATATATATATATATATATATATATATATATATATATATATATATATATATATATACACAGTATATACAGTATATATATATATATATATATATATATATATATATATATATATATATATATATATATATATATATATATATATATATATATATATATATATATATATATATATATATATAATGATGATTATAATCTTTTCTTATCGTAATCCTCTTTGTACTCGTGCAAGAATTGTAAAAAAAAAATAAAAAGGAAAAAACAAAAGAATATAATTTTTTTTAAAGGTATTCCTACGTCGCAAAAATTCACCTATCGCGACCGGTCCCTGAACCGAACCCTCGCAATGAACGAGGGATTACTGTATACACCTTGTTCTCAAAATAACGCCTAGATAGGTTCTCAGAAGTGTCGTGTAAATGGAAAATCGCGTGAAAAAACGAGTTATTTTCCATAGGAAACAATGATAAAGGGCATAGATACGTTCCAAACCTTACATAGACACACCATGCCAAAGATATAAGATAAGTAAACCAAATATTTTATTACTACATAGCAAAGCAGAAAGCCCTGTATCTATTTTTAAGAGTATACAAAAGATATTCATATTCACTTTACAGCTAGAAATTAACGTACATTACTTTACTCTATTATGCAGTGGGCAACAGTTATACAGTACACTGGGACATGCATGGTGGCAGTGAGCAAGTAACTTATGTGGTAGAAGAGGAGGAGGATGCAGGAGAACGAACCTCTATCTGCAAATGTATATAAAGATAAAATAAGAATTATAAATAACCAAAGCAAGACTAAAAAACGAAAAAAAAAAAATTATGCAATGCCTAAATCTACCATATGACAGATTAAAAAAACTTAATCTACGTTCTCTAGAGAGGCACAGAGTTAGGGGGGATATGATTGAGGTGTATAAATGGTTTAAAGGGATTAACAAGGGTGATATTAATAAAGTTTTAAAAATTCATGATCAAACCAGAACTCGTAATGGGTAATGGATTTAATCTTGATAAATTTAGGTTCAGAAGGGAAATTGGTGAATATTGGCTTGATAATACCGTAGAGTATTCCTAGTAGGATAATAAATGCCAATACCTTAGACACCTTCAAATGTAGATTAGATAGACATATGACAGAGGTAGGGGTGGGTATGAATAGATTAGTGTTTATTAGAAAAATCATAAAAAGAAAAATAGAATAAATAAGTAGAGTAGAATAGAATAGGTTAGACATGCTGAAAATATCATTAAAAAATGGAACTGCCTCGTGTGTGCCAGTAAGCATGTTGTAGTGTCCCCTATTCTTATGTTCTTAATATTTTCAGAACACGTGTTTTGCATCCTCCTTCCATTTTCAAATTTGTATCTGGTTTCTGAATGACAAATTTGTTAATAAAATGTATCCAATTTCTCTCTCTCTCTCTCTCTCTCTCTCTCTCTCTCTCTCTCTCTCTCTCTCTCTCTCTCTTCTCTCTCTCTCTCTCTCTCTCTCTCTCTCTCTCTCTCTCTCTCTCTCCTCTCTCTCTCTCTCTCTCTCTCTCTCTCTCTCTCTCTCTCTCTCTCTCTCTCTCTCTCTCTCTCTCTCTCTCTCTCTCTCTCTCTCTCTCTCTCTCTCTCATATTTCTTTACAAAAAACGAATTAAAACTTAGGTTTATTACCTTTAAAAATGAGCACTGTAAAGAACGTGATTAAGACTAAAGCAATAATTGTATTTACATAATAAGATGAAAAATTTCTACCTAATTCCTGTTTAAGAGAGACATTACAAAGATTTTGTGGAAAGGAAATTAATTTAACGTTCTTTTAACTCATTAACGTTTTTATTGAAAGTGCATTATTATATTTATCATTTGCTGCCCCAAACAACTCATCAGCTTGTAAAGTAACTGATGTATGCGTTGTTTGTAAGACTATTCTCCTTTTAATATGAATATATTCTATATAATGTAAGTTAAATGAAACGGGAGAGAGAGAGAGATCTTTAATTAACTCTTGTTCATTCAACCAAAGCTACATTATTTATTGTAAAAATTAATGGTTTAAATTACAAATTCGTAATAATAATGATATTAATAATAATAATAATAATCATCATCTCCCACAATCATCATCAAAGGAAAAATTATTGTAAAAAAAATAAATAAATAAATAATAATAATAATAATAATAATAATAATAATAATAATAATAATAATATCTAAGGAGAATTTTTGGAATAGACATCATGAGAGTAATGCAGAGGTATATTAAAACCCAGCAGAGAGAGCTGGATATTCATTACACATCTTTTTATAATCCCTTCACATCTGACAGGTAATTACACTCTCCATCTGTTTCTCTTTACAACCTGATAAAGGCTGTCACAATAATCTTGGGAAAAAAAATAAAATGGGGGGGGGGCGTTATTCGCGAATTCCGAATTTTTTAGTATTATTTTTGGGGGGCGTTATTGCAATTTCGCATATAAAAAAAATCGCGTATAAAAGGAACAAGGTATATATATATATATATATATATATATATATATATATATATATATATATATATATATATATATTATATATATATATATATATATATATATATTATATATATATATATATACAGTAATTCCCTCGTTTATCGCGGGGGGTTCGGTTCTGGGACCAGCCGCGATAGGTGAATTTCCGTAAAGTATGAACACCTTTAAAAAAAAAAAAAAAAAAAAAAAATTATGCTTATAACACCAGGACGGACCAAAAATGATAAAATAAAACAGCCTTTATCAGGCTGTAATGAGAAACAGAGATGGAGAGTGTAATGACCTGTCAGATGTGAAGGGATTATAAAAGATGTGTAATGAATATCTAGCTCTCTGCTGGGTTTTAATATACCTCTGCATTACCTTCGTGATGTCTATTCCAAGAATTCTCCTTAGATCTTATTATTATTATTATTTTTAACAACAATTTTCCTTTGATGATGATTGTAGAGATTATTCTTATTATTATTATTATTATTTTTATTATTATTATTATTAATATTATTATTAATATCATTATTATTACGAATTTGTAATTAAACCATTATTTTTCAC
>JAXCGZ010012095.1:0-2500 GCA_037179515.1 Halocaridina rubra
ACTAAACTGAGAAACAATACTATCCAAAGTCTATTCTACATAATAACAACATAGATCACTATGTTAGCTTGGTGATAAAGAATAAAAAGTCAAAATGTTGTGAGGTCTCTACATATGAAAGGGATATTTTTATACCGATTTCTGATTCACAATTAGTCTCCATCAATTAGTGATGGCCATAGATATGTTGGAACTGGAAAATGGATAAGGATGGATACCCTTCTAAACGCCCCATGGTGAGATCGAACCCATGTTGGCCTGGCTTTGGTGATATGATACTGAAAATACTTGTATGGTCGAGTTGAGCATTCCCTTCATTAGAGTTAAGAAGGGTATCTGGAGATAAAATTCCTTGTTGATTAGGGTTGGTAATGGTTGCAAGCCTAAACTGGTCGTAAGTCGAACCACTGTACAGCAAATTTGTCCATATGTCAAACAATAGGAGATAAAATTGGGCCTAAGTCGGACCTACAAATCAATGGAAAAATTATAGCATGAGGGTATTGTGTAGTGTGCAGCAATATATAAATTTTAAGTTATAACGTTGGGAGTTTTTACCCAAAAAATAAAAACATAACATGAAACTGGTTACATTACAGTCTTGATCCATGTTAGGTAAGCAGGATCAATAAGCACATTAGTAAATGAGTATTTTCTATAATGGAACAAAATCCTTACAAGCTCAGTTTCTCATACAGACATAAATGCCTGTTACAGACCTTTCATAAAAAAAATTGTAAATTTGAGTAATTGTTAAAATATTCAGATCTTAGTTCATTTCCATGCAAGGCAAGAGTGCTGTCAAGCTTATAATGAATTCTAAATAAAGAAAGATTGCAAGAGGTTCACCTTTGCTATTTAGTTGATAAAGATCTCTTTTTAATCACTATTATTTGTTTGCATCAAGTTCTGTTTCAAAAATCAACACTATTTAATGGCTTTCCATGTTTGGTCTCAAATTTGAGATATTGGTTATTATTAACGTATGTATGTCAACATCCTTTTACGAATTTAATTTTTTCAACTGAATAGTTTGCAATTTGGAATTCAGTTCTATATTTACTCTCTACAGAGTTTCAACTTTTTTTTTTAATTTTTCAATTGCCGGTCTAATTGCTTGTTATTTGTCAATTAATTATTTTTTATTGGCAGTATTGTATATATATATATATATATATATATATATATATATATATATATATATATATATATATATATATATATATATGAATAATTTTTACCCCAACCAGGATTTGAACCTGGGACATATAGATACTATGCCAAGGCGCCTTGGCATAGTAATTATATGTCCAAGGTTCAATTCCCGGTCGAGGTAAAAAATATTCATGTTTTCATATATGGTACTGTGTTTATTTGGCTTTATATATATATATATATATATATATATATATATATATATATATATATATATATATATATATATATATATATATATATATATGTATATATATATATATATATAAATATATATATATATATATATATATATATATATATATATATATATATATATATATATATATATATATATATATATATATATATATATATATATATATATATATGAGGGTGTTTGTACGTGCGGGTGTGTGTTTGTGTATGCATGTACGTATTTTTGTATCAAAAGGAACATAAAATAATCATTGTGATTTTCATCACATTTCAATTTTGAACCCTAACAAACACATATAAAACACTATAATGGTATAACTTATTCAATTATTGGAGGTATATACATATATTTATATATTAGCCGGCTTAATTGTCACTTAGTTAATCTAATTATCCATTACTAGTGTTGTACTCATGCTTATAGTCGTCTAGAACCCATGGAGAAATTCCTGCATTAATAAAAGGTACAAACATATGTCGACTACATATGGTATATTAACAAAATATCATCCAGTGCAGCTGTTAATGTGTCACAATAGTCCCCATCTAAATGAAGGTGAATACATATGTTGGAGATGTAGTCTGGATGCCCTTCCTGAAACCCCGTGGCGGCGAACTCCAAGAAGTGTCAGTCGCTTGCTGTTTTGCGCTATCTACCAATGAGCTACTGTGACACCCAATCATATTTCAATCAATATAAGTAACGAAAGTTTTGTCAATGTCATTCTTGATGGGAAATCAGGAGCCAAAACTAAGGCAATATTAAAATGGAGCCAAAACTAAAGCAATATTAAAACTGGAGCCAAAACTAAGAAAATATTAAAACTGGAGCCAAATTAAGGAAATATTAAAGGTGGAGCCAAAACTAAGAAAATATTAAAACTGGAGCCAAAACTAAGGAGATATTACAACAGGAGCCAAATCTAAGGAGATATTAAAGCTGGAGCCAAAACTAAGGAAATATTAAAGCTGGAGCAAAAACTATGGATATATTAAAACTGGAACCAAAACTAAAGAGATAGTAAAACAGCAGCCAAAACTAAGGGATATTCAAACTGGAGCCAAAACTAAGGCAATATTAAAAGTG
>JAXCGZ010012095.1:20000-41891 GCA_037179515.1 Halocaridina rubra
CGTCTTGAGCACTCTCCCACTGCGGGGCTCCCCTAATATGCCAACAGCATCTGGCATTTGCCGGAGGACATCCATCCAAGCACTGACCAGACCCTAGTGTCACTTATCTCACATTCAACACGTCTCGAAGTTCCCTTAGTCGGAACAACGTTGACACCCATCCAAGCACTGACCAGACCCTAGTGTCACTAATCTCACATTCAACACGTCTCGAAGTTCCCTTAGCTGGAACACGCTGAAACCCATGCAAGCACTGGCCAAACCATAGTGTGACATATCTCACATTCAACACGTCTCGAAGTTCCCTTAGTCGGAACACGTCTGCAACAGTTCATGTCAATTTGGAGAAAGTTAGCTTAACACTGAAGTCTACTGCATTATTTGGCTGTACTTAAGTAACTTCTTAACTCTGGCAAGAAAATAAATGTCGAAAGAATATAGTGAAAGAATAAGCGTACCACTTCCATGTTCCCCTGCATGTCATCATAGTTGACTAAATGGGGCAGAGCGAGGGGAGTGGAACTTGTCACTGCAATCTATATTGCAATCTATACTGCTCTATTGTACTAAATAAATTTATAACTCCAGAAAGAAAAGACAGTGAATGAACGCATTCTTCGTGTTCTCCTGCGAGTCATTAAAGTTGATTAAATGGGGCAGAGCGAGGGGATTGGAACTTACCACTGCAGTCTAGAAAGGAGAGACAAAGAAATATCGATAGAATATACTGAAAGAATAAGAAATGATAAATTAAAGAATACCTCCTCCGTGTTCCCCAGCGTGTCATAAGTCGACTAAATGGGGCGGAACGAGGGGACGAACTTAGCACTGCTGTTTATGTCATTATTATATTGTACTATAAGCTTCCGAGTTCTGGAAAGGAGAGACCAAGGAAAGAGTCCTTAGAACACGGGGAAAGCATAAGAAAAATAAGGCAGTATTAATGAATACCTATTCCGTGTTCTCCTGCATGACGCACAAAGTCGACTAATCAGGGCGGAACGGGGGGACAGGGAATCCCCTTCTTCTTATTTTTTCTCACAATGAGTCAAGTTTTTGACTTAGGAACTGGCCTTATAAGGGGATTATGGCTTTTGTATATGGAGATATATAAAGAGCTAGATCGACAGATATATAGATGGATAAAACGTGCAATAGAAATGCAGGATTAAAGATGAAATAACTAAAACAATGGCCACCATCCCTTTAAAAGCGGGTGGTTGAGTCAAACACACACATTCACCAGGAGCTGAGCATACCTTGGAAAAAAAAAAAGAATGAACACATTTTATCAAATAGGTTTATCTGTCAAGACACTTTTTTTTTTATTTTAAAAATTATATGTCAGATGACCTTTGCAATCTTACCCTGTGGATGACACAAGCAGGGTAGTGGGGAAGAAGACTTATAACGGGAGCTAAATGGTGTGATCGAGGTATATATGTGTGCACTGATTCAGCCAATCTCCTTACAAGGAAGTAGTTATATATAAAATAGCTATATTATTGAATATCCATAAGCTTTAAAGTCTTTACGACCGTCATTTTTCAGATGCGAAGATGAAATATTGGAGGCAAATGGAATAAATCAAATGCAAATTGGAAATGTCTTATTGTCAGGATAAATCCATCGCTTGTGGGAAGAGGGATAATGAAATAATTCTCTCTTCCTTGATTTAAGGACGTATCAGACTTTCAAATAAAAAAATATATTGCATTCCTCACAAACACACACACACACACACACACACACCATGGCTAACTTCCCCCCCTTTAAGGGAGTGACAGCATCAATGCACACACATTTAACAACATCTAATTTATCCCGATCACTCCTCTTAGCTCCTTGGAGAAAATGAGCTGCCACAATTCAACCACCACACAGCTTGGATCAAATACAGAGTGAATAGACAAGGAGCTGCCGTGAGTTTTGACATGCGCAGCAGGATTACCCCCACGGTTTCATCTCATGGCAACCTTCCATACCCACCCATCCCAGTATACAGAAATTGTAAGTAAAAAAAAATCCTTTTGGCCCGCAAACTCATACACAATCATTCTCCACTAATTTCTATCTCTTGCATTCTCTCTTCCCTGCTCCAATGACATAGCATGCATATCCAATGCTCTTTTCACTCCATCCATCCAACTCCAAACACTCTCAGCTAGTAGTCCATTGCTCACTCTTTCCATATGTCCAAACCGTCTCAGCACTTATCCGACAGCTGCCTCTCAACGAAACTGAAAGGTGACAATCAGTCTGTGAATGTTTTGATGGAACCATATGTTATGGTTATATTTTCGTCAATAAATAAATAGAGTATTTATGATATTCCCCAATGAGCACTAAGTTCTCATGCTTTGTGTGCTACAACAACATACATAAACACTAAAAATGAATAGAGACAAATAAGTGAAATATTGAGGTTTATAAGTAAAAATAATTAGATAAATAAATACGTATAAAAGAAATTAGATGACATATGAGTTAGCATTAACACTTATCATCTGTAGTCTGGAGAGGCTGAAAATACACAAATTTAGCTTTTATGAACAGTCGGAATAATTCTTAATCTTCAGCAAATTACTAAGCATAGCTAGGGCTAAACAATAATGAATATGACTCAGGAACTTCCACACCAAAGGTGACGTCGCACGTATCATGCCACGTGGCACGCTAGTTGAAAACGAACATCCGGAAATATAAAAAACCTTTCACACAGAAGTG
Source organism: Halocaridina rubra (assembly GCA_037179515.1). NCBI lineage: Eukaryota > Metazoa > Arthropoda > Malacostraca > Decapoda > Atyidae > Halocaridina > Halocaridina rubra. The sequence goes on from JAXCGZ010012095.1 coordinate 22,728, forward strand.
GCGTGACACGTCCTATGTGCCACGCCACTTCTGTGTGAAGGGCTTCATATATCTACGGATGCTCGTTTCTAAATGGCGTGCCACGTGGCATGCCATGTGCGACGTCCCACTCTGATGTCAGTGCGGCCTAATGATAAAAAAAGATAAAAGCGTAAGTAATAATATTTAAAAAAAAGTAGTATATACTTTATTAAAGCATATATATATATATATATATATATATATATATATATATATATATATATATATATATATATATAATAAACAAACACATATATATATAAAGAAATGTATAAGAGAACATTTTTACGTCCTTAAAAAAATCGCAACTATGATATCATGTAGTGCATGCACGCACACACATACCGACACACAGACACACACACACACACACACACACACACACACACACACACACACACACACACACACACACACACATATATATATATATATATATATATATATATATCCATTTACATTGGCTGTTTCTCCCAATTTGGGGGTAGCCGACATAAAAAAAAATATAGAAACAATAAGGGGATTACTTTGCTCTATGCGCAATGACGAGGGAGCTAGCGACCGTTCAGATAGCACTGCTGGAGTGCTACAGCCCATCCTCCCAGCTCTTCCACAACCTGTGTCGCTTCATAATGCCAACTCCCCTACTGCCCCTACCACAGGGCTACCTCTGTAAAATGCTGCCCCGTGGTAACAGCAGTTGCCCATCAGAGCTGCGTCACAATCGCTTGCCACTCATTCCAATTCATAGCACGCTCACTTGCTTCCCTCACATCCATCCTCCTATCATTCAGGGCTCTCCTTACCTCATCCATCCACCCAAACCTGGGCCTCCCTCTAGCATTTCTCCCATCAACTCTCGCATTCATCACCGTTTTCAGCAGTCTATCATCATCCATCCCTTCCACAAGGCCAAACCATCTCAGAATATTCATATCTACTCTGGCTGCCAATTCTCTCCTCACACCCGTTCTTGCTCTCACCACTTCATATATATATATATATATATATATATATATATATATATATATATATATATATATATATATATATATATATATATATATTACACTGAACACAGCTCCTTTAAGTCTTTCCTTGATACTGTATATTGCTTTTACATATCTGTTAAAATGGCACTTATAAATACTACATTGCACACGTGCCACTAATGTACTCAAATGCGGCATTAACATTTACAAATCGTTACTAGAAAACTTTACTTATATTCAGTACAAAGTAATTAAGTTAATCTCTGGAATTCAAGTTAAATTAGTTATCCCCATTCTGCAATTAAAGACATACAAGATCAACTTGTTTATAAGCAAAACTTTATCAAACAATTCCTAAGTGAACTTTCGGAGCTTAATTCTATCCAAATGGTTTCATAATATTTTTTTTCAGATATAGTGGCGTGTGTGTGAGAGAGAGAGTGCGAGCCTCTGTACATATATACGTATATATACATACATACATATATGTATATACTTATGCTAACACTCACACATTATATACATATATATATATATATATATATATATATATATATATATATATATATATATATATATATATATATATATATACAAAAGAGCACACACACACGCATCCAATGTGTACATACGGCCCAAACCAAGCTTCTAGCGTTGAAAACTCATTTTCGTTCCAATATCTCCGAACTGTCACATGTTGGTCAGTATTTCGAATATGCATACATGTGAGAGGGAGAACATAAAAATGAAGCCATCTCTGTCCCAAACCTCTCCCACCCATGGGTCGGGAGAAGGGGTAGTCATCAGAGGACTTAAACAGAGAATCAAGAAGTTAGAGGAAATGGTTATAAGCCTTGATGATAAAATTCGGAATATGGATGGAGAAATGAAAGAGAATGAAACACTCAGAGAACAAATAAGATCTTTGGAGGAAGCAAATAAAGCACAACGGCAGGAGAGAAAGGAACTAGAAAAAAGAATAAAGAAGCTGGAAGGGGAAAAGAGTCAACTAGAATCTAGAATTTCTAAACAAGAAGATAAAAACAAACAGCTGAATGACAACCTAAAGGAATTAGATGTTAGTTCACTGCTCTCTTCTGAGAGAGACGAGATTGCTGCTTGGAATGTTCAGATTAAGGAAAACATTGAACAGTTCAGAAAAGAGTTCCAGGAGCTGAATATGGAAAATGATGCCATGAAAACGTCCTTTGCTGATGCACTAAAGGGGAATGTGGCAGTAAAAGAGGCTGTAAAGGTGGTGGCACTGGAAAACATACAAACAGTTGACTATAAAGAGACAGTAATCGAAAAAATGAAAGACGTTGTGATGGAAAGGGCAAACCCACTCATCAGACAGGCACTTGATAAGGAGAAGACAGTGGTAATCTCAGGCATAAGTGAATCCCAGGAGCCAACATGGCAGGGGAGACTTGAAGAAAATAAAGCTAACGTTGTAGACCTGATAAGAAAGCTTGGAGTAGTATGTGGTCCTGAGGATATTGTAAACATACACCAACTAGGTAAATATTCGAGGGAAGGAAAGCCGAGACCAACAAAAGTAACCTTTGAGAGAGGGGAGACATGTAGGGAAATATTGTTGAGAAAAAAAAGTCTAAAAGACCTTCAAACGAATGCAAAGAAGTGTTCATTAGACGATACAGAACACAGGAAGAGATGGGAAAGATCAAAAACTTGTTGCAAGAGGCAAGAAGGTTAAATGATGAAAGAAATGAAGAAGAGAAGAAAAATTTTCGTTACAGAATACTTCCAGACAAAGGGGAGATAAAGAAGATAATGACAGAAGATCAGGGGATGGGGCCTCATTAAGATTGTTATACACAAATGCTGATGGATTAGCTGGCAAGGCAGTAGAATTAAAAGATAGGATTCACAACAGTAAGGCAGATATAGTAGCAATTACAGAGACTAAGTTGAGTGAGGACATAAACAGTGTCACAATTTTTCCTAAGGGCTTCAGAATACTAAGGGTCGAAAGATCTGAGAGGACTGGTGGAGGGATAGCACTGCTCATAAGTGAGAGGATTCAAGTTGAAGAAATAAACTTGGCTATAGAAAGTGAATTCAGGGAATTTCTTGTTGCTCGCATAAATACTGGGTCAGAAAGCATTATAATAACTGTTGTATACAACCCACCAAGGAACCAAAATAGGCTTGAAATTTATGAGGAAAGTCATATAGGTACGATTGAAGTCATAAACTCAGTTGTTAACATGGCACGGGAGAAAAAATGTAGGATTTTGATTATGGGAGACTTTAATCATAAAGAGATAGATTGGATAAATCTTGACCCACACAGTGGTGAGGACTCATTTGGGGCAAGATTCCTAGATTGCGTACAAGGGAATTTCCTACACCAACATGTAATGGAACCAACAAGAGCCAGGGGTGGGGATGAGCCATCACTACTTGATCTAGTGTTCACAGATAATGTGTTGGATATTGAAAATATTGAGTATGAACCACCAATTGGAAAGAGCGACCACTGTGTGTTGTTGATGGAGTATATCATTGAAGACATTCTTCCTGAGAGTAGAGGCACTGAGGACATGAGGAGGAACTATCGGAAAGGAGATTACATCAAAATGAATGAGCTTTTAGCAGTTATTGACTGGAGAACCTTATTTTACAACAAATCTGTACAAGAAATGTATGACATCTTTTGTGAGAAATATGGGAAGATAGTAGATTGCTGCATACCTGTCACCAAAGTAGGTGTAATTCATGCCAGAGAGAAATGGTTCGATAATGGGTGTAAAAGAGCTAAGGAGTGGAGAGACAAATGCTGGAAAAGGTATAGGAGGAGAAAAAACATAAATGCCTGGCAAACCTACAAAAGAGCAAGAAATGACTACCTAAGTAAAAGGAGAGAGGCAGAGAGAGATTATGAGAGGGACATCACCAGGAAAGCTAAAGAAAATCCCAAGCTTTTCCACAGCTTTATCAGAGGAAAACTGAAGGCAAAAGAACAGGTTTTAAGGCTAAAGAGAGCGGATGGAAGCATCACTGAGACGGACGAAGAGATCTGCAAAGAATTGAACAAGGAGTTTCAGTCAGTATTTACAGTAGAAAATACCCCACCCCCTCAGATTGCAGTGATAGAAGCTCAAGGGCCGGTATTAGAGAACATCAACCTTACAGCCACAGAGGTATGCAAAGCGCTGATGGATTTAGATGTTCATAAAGCTACAGGTCCTGATGACATATCCCCTCATGTGCTTAAAAAATGCGCAAACACAATATCAGTGGCACTAAGTATCATATTTAAGGAGTCACTGGAGTCGGGAGAGATTCCAAGATGCTGGAAACAAGCAAATGTGATACCTATCTTCAAAAAGGGAAGGAGGGATACGGCTCTGAACTATAGACCAGTTTCCTTGACCAGCATAGTTTGCAAACTTATGGAGAAACTACTAAGGAAACATATCTCTCTTCACTTGGAATCCTTCAACTTTTTGTCAGTGAGGCAACATGGCTTCAGAGAAGGAAGATCAACAGTAACAAACTTATTAGAATTTTATGATGAGGTAAGCCAAATCTTACAGGAAAGAGAGGGCTGGGCAGATTGCATATTCCTAGACTTCCAGAAAGCGTTTGACACTGTTCCACATGGGAGACTTATTAGGAAGCTGCAATCAATGGCTAGAATAGGTGGAAATGTCTTGGAATGGATAAAAACTTACTTAGAAGGAAGGGAACAGAGGGTTAGAGTAAGACACTCAGTGTCTGAATGGAGAAGAGTTAGTAGTGGAGTTCCACAGGGTTCAGTTTTAGGGCCACTTTTGTTCCTTGTATATGTAAATGACCTACCAGAGTCTGTAAATTCATTCATGAATATGCTTGCAGATGATGCAAAGATTGTGAAGAAAGTAAAAAACGAGAACAATGGTAGAGAACTTCAGGAGGATCTAAATAATCTGCATGAGTGGTCAGAAAAGTGGCTAATGAAATTCAATACCTCAAAATGTAAGGTAATGAGAATGGGTACAAGTGCAAGAAGGCCCAAGCTTGACTACTCGGTGGCTGGAGTACAACTTCAAGAGACAGAAAATGAGAGAGATCTAGGAGTAAACATACTGGCAGATTTGTCTCCAGAAATACATATAAATGGCGTAGTAAGGGCAGCATATGCATTCTTATCAAATGTAAGGGTAGCCTTCAGGCACATGGACAAGGAAATGTTCAGAAATATTTATGTAACCTATGTGAGGCCAAAACTCGAATATGCAGCCCCCTTTTGGAATCCGCACTTGAAAAAGCACATAACTAAGCTTGAGAAAGTTCAAAGACATGCCACGAAACTGGTGCCAGAAATACGCAATCTCGGTTATGATGAGAGGCTGAGGGAATTAGAATTGCCATCACTCGAAGCTAGAAGAGTAAGGGGGGATATGGTGACAGTCTTTAAATTCCTTCATGGGTATGATAGAGTGGATAGGGATCGATATTTCGATATGGCTGGCTCTAGAACTAGAGGTCATAGTTTGAAGCTTCGTAAGAAAACTTGTTTGCAGGATGTAAGGAAATACTTTTTCAGTGTAAGAGTAGTTGATAATTGGAATTGGCTAAGCGAGGAGGTAGTTAATGCTATCTCAATCCATAGTTTTAAGGACAGGTATGATAAGTATCACTAAGTCTAAAAATGGAACCGATCAGGAGACGGGAAGATACGAGCTTTGGGCTCTTTCCCGTAAACACAATTAGGTAATCACAATTAGGTAATCACACACACACACACACACACACACACACACACACACACACACACACACACACACACACACACACACAAGGAAATGTTCAGAAATATTTATGTAATGTATGTGAGGCCAAAACTGGAATATGCAGCCCCCTTTTGGAATCCACACTTGAAAAAGCACATAGCTAAGCTTGAAAAAGTGCAAAGACATACCACGAAACTGGTGTAAAAAATACGCAATCTCAGTTATGATGAGAGGCTGACGGAATTAGACTTACCATCACTCGAATCTAGAAGAGTGAGGGGGGATATGGTGACAGTCTTTAAATTCCTTCATGGTTATGATAGAGTGGATAGGGATCGATATTTTGATATGGCAGGCTCTAGAACTAGAGGTCATGGTTTGAAGCTTCGTCAGAAAACTTCTTTGCAGGATGTAAGGAAATACTTTTTCAGTGTAAGGGTAGTTGATAATTGGAATTGGCTAAGCGAGGAGGTAGTTAATGCTATCTCAATCCATAGTTTTAAGGACAGGTATGATAAGTATCACTAAGTATAAAATGGAACCGATCAGGAGACGGGAAGATACGAGCTTTGGGCTCTTTCCCGTAAACACAATTAGGTAATCACAATTAGGTAATCACACACACACACACACACACACACACACACACACACACACACACACACACACACACACACACACACACACACACAAGGAAATGTTCAGAAATATTTATGTAATGTATGTGAGGCCAAAACTGGAATATGCAGCCCCCTTTTGGAATCCACACTTGAAAAAGCACATAGCTAAGCTTGAAAAAGTGCAAAGACATACCACGAAACTGGTGTAAAAAATACGCAATCTCAGTTATGATGAGAGGCTGAGGGAATTAGACTTACCATCACTCGAATCTAGAAGAGTGAGGGGGGATATGGTGACAGTCTTTAAATTCCTTCATGGTTATGATAGAGTGGATAGGGATCGATATTTTGATATGGCAGGCTCTAGAACTAGAGGTCATGGTTTGAAGCTTCGTCAGAAAACTTCTTTGCAGGATGTAAGGAAATACTTTTTCAGTGTAAGGGTAGTTGATAATTGGAATTGGCTAAGCGAGGAGGTAGTTAATGCTATCTCAATCCATAGTTTTAAGGACAGGTATGATAAGTATCACTAAGTATAAAATGGAACCGATCAGGAGACGGGAAGATACGAGCTTTGGGCTCTTTCCCGTAAACACAATTAGGTAATTACAATTAGGTAATTACACACATTTCAGAGTTCTTCCAGACAAAGGGGAAATAAAGAAGATAATGACAGAAGATCAGGGGATGGGGCCTCCTTAAGATTGTTATACACAAATGCTGATGGATTAGCTGGTAAGGCAGTAGAATTAAAAGATAGGATTCACAACAGTAAGGCAGATATAGTAGCAATTACACAGACTAAGTTGAGTGAGGACATAAACAGTGTCACAGTTTTTCCTAAGGGCGTCAGAATATTGAGGGTTGAAAGATCTGAGAGGACTGGTGGAGGGATAGCACTGCTCATAAGTGAAAGGGTACAAGTTGAAGAAATAAACTTGGCTATAGAAAGTGAGTTCAAGGAATTTCTTGTTGCTCGGATAAATACTGGGTCAGAGAGCATTATAATAACTGTTGTATATAACTCACCAAGGAACCAGAATAGGCTAGAAGTTTATGAGGAAAGTCATATAGGTACTATTGAAGTCATAAACTCAGTTGTTAACATAGCACGGGAAAAAAATGTACAATTTTGATTATGGGAGATTTTAATCATAAAGAGATAGATTGGATAAATCTTGACCCACACAGTGGTGAGGACTCATTTGGGGCAAGATTCCTAGATTGCGTACAAGGGAATTTCCTACACCAACATGTAATGGAACCAACGAGGGCCAGGGGTGGGGATGAGCCATCACTACTTGATCTAGTGTTCACAGATAATGTGTTGGATATTGAAAATATTGAGTATGAACCACCAATTGGAAAGAGTGACCACTGTGTGTTGTTGATGGAGTATATCATTGAAGACATTCTTCCTGAGAGTAGAGGCACTGAGGACATGAGGAGGAACTATCGGAAAGGAGATTACATCAAAATGAATGAGCTTTTTGCAGTTATTGACTGGAGAACCTTATTTTACAACAAATATGTACAAGAAATGTATGACATCTTTTGTGAGAAATATGGGAAGATAGTAGATTGCTGCATACCTGTCACCAAGGTAGGTGTAATTCATGCCAGAGAGAAATGGTTCGATAATGAGTATAAAAGAGCTAAGGAGTGGAGAGACAAATGCTGGAAAAGGTATAGGAGGAGAAAAAACATAAATGCCTGGCAAACCTACAAAAGAGCAAGAAATGACTACCTAAGTAAAAGGAGAGAGGCAGAGAGAGACTATGAGAGGGACATCACCAGGAAGACTAAAGAAAATCCCAAGCTTTTCCACAGCTTTATCTGAGGAAAACTGAAGGTAAAAGAACAGGTTTTAAGGCTAAAGAGAGCGGATGGAAGCATCACTGAGACGGATGAAGAGATCTGCAAAGAATTGAACAAAGAGTTTCAGTCAGTATTTACAGTAGAAAATACCCCACCTCCTCAGATTGCAAAGATAGAAGCTCAAGGGCCGGTATTAGAGAACATCAACCTTACAGTCACAGAGGTATGCAAAGCGCTGATGGATTTAGATGTTCATAAAGCTACAGGTCCTGATGACATATCCCCTCATGTACTTAAAAAATGCGCAAACTCAATATCAGTGGCACTAAGTATCATATATCTCTTCACTTGGAATCCTTCAACATTTTGTCAGTGAGGCAACATGGCTTCAAAGAAAGTAGATCAACAGTAACAAACTTATTAGAATTTTATGATGAGGTAAGCCGAATCTTACAGGAAAGAGAGGGCTGGGCAGATTGCCTATTCCTAGACTTCCAGAAAGCGTTTGACACTGTTCCACATGGGAGACTTATTAGGAAGCTGCAAGCAATGGCTAGAATAGGTGGAAATGTCTTGGAATGGATAAAAACTTACTTAGAAGGAAGGGAACAGAGGGTTAGAGTAAGACAATCAGTGTCTGAATGGAGAAGAGTTAGTAGTGGAGTTCCACAGGGTTCAGTTTTAGGGTCACTTTTGTTCCTTGTATATGTAAACGACCTACCAGAGTCTGTAAATTCATTCATGAATATGTTTGCAGATGATGCAAAGATTGTGAAGAAAGTAAAAAAACGAGAACAATGGTATAGAACTTCAGGGAGATCTAAATAGTCTGCACGAGTGGTCAGAAAAGTGGCTAATAAAATTCAATACTTCAAAATGTAAAGTAATGAGAATGGGTACGAGTGCAAGAAGGCCCAAGCTTGACTACTCAGTGGCTGGAGTACAACTTCAAGAGATAGAAAATGAGAGAGATCTAGGAGTAAACATACTGGCAGATTTGTCTCCAGAAATACATATAAATGGCATAGTAAGGGCAGCATATGCATTCTTATCAAATGTAAGGGTAGCCTCCAGGCACATGGACAAGGAAATGTTCAGAAATATTTATGTAACCTATGTGAGGCCAGAACTCGAATATGCAGCCCCCTTTTGGAATCCGCACTTGAAAAAGCACATAGTTAAGCTTGAAAAAGTTCAAAGACATGCCACGAAACTGGTGCCAGAAATACGCAATCTCAGTTATGATGTGAGGCTGACGGAATTAGACTTACCATCACTCGAAACTAGAAGACTGATTGGGGACATGGTGACAGTCTTTAAATTCCTTCATGGTTATGATAGAGTGGATAGGGATCGATATTTTGATATGGCTGGCTCTAGAACTAGAGGTCATAGTTTGAAGCTTCGTAAGAAAACTTCTTTGCAGGATATAAAGAAATACTTTTTTCAGTGTAAGAGTAGTTGATAATTGGAATTGGCTAAGCGAGGAGGTAGTTAATGCTATCTCAATCCATAGTTTTAAGGACAGGTATGATAAGTATCACTAAGTATAAAATGGAACCGATCAGGAGACGGGGAGATACGAGCTTTGGGCTCTTTCCCGTAAACACAATTAGGTAAGTACAATTATTACACACACACACACACACACACACACACACACACACACGCACACACACACACACACACAAACACACACACACACACACACACACACACACACATATATATATATATATATATATATATATATATATATATATATATATATATATATATATACATTCTTATTTATTAAAATCTAATAGCTTCAAATGTTGTATATCAACAACTTTAACAATAACACTGACCACAAATTTTAACAAGGGGCCTGAATTCCCAAAAATGGAGAGAGAGAGAGAGAGAGAGAGAGAGAGAGAGAGAGAGAGAGAGAGAGAGAGAGAGAGAGAGAGAGAGAGAGAGAGAGAGAGAGAGAGAGAGAGAGAGAGAGAGAGAGAGAGAGAGAAAGAGAGAGAGACTCAAAATTTTACACTTTACCGCAGAACTACAGCGACCCCCTCATTTTTACTGCACATTTTTCAATAATGAGATTCCAATGCTTCACCTACTTAATTTAAGCGGTAAGGAATACGAGGAAATCATGACGCCTTTCAGAGAATTCAACCGTAATACTCAGTTAAATAGAGCCTTTTCTACTACTGATATCAGCACTGTATGTACGAATAAGGGAAGAAATTGCCCTAAGAGAGGGTTTATGGATACAGTGAGGGAGGACATATTAGTGTCTGCTGTGGCGATCCTTGATAGGCAGAGAGGCGAAGTGAAAAGAAGAGGTTTATGGATACATTGAGGCTGGACATGACTGTCTGCTGTGATGGAAGAGGACGCAAGGGATAGGGCGATGCTGACACTTTTGATCTGTTGTGGTTACCTTTGATGGGAGAAAAGGAGGCTTATGGATTTGGTGTGGGAGGACATGAGGGTGTGCGGTGTGACGAAGGAGGTAACAGGAGATAGGGCGATATGGAAAAGATTGATCTGCTGCGGCGACCTTTGATAGGAAAAGCCGATAGAAGATGTGAACAGAAGAGGTTTGTGGATGCAGTGACGGAAGATATGAAGGCGTGCGGTGTGACGGAGGAGCATGATGGGGATTGGGGGATATGGAGACGATTGATCTGTTGTCGCTACCCTTATGGGCAGAAGCCTAGAGAAGAAGATATGAAGAGTTGAGTTTTATGGATGTAGTGAGGGAGGACATGAGGGTGTGCGGTGTAAAGGAGGAGGACCAAAGGGATAGGGCGATATGGAAGCGATTGATCTGCTGTGGCGGTCCCTAAAGGGAGAAGCAAAGGAACTAGAAGAAGAAATACAAAATATTGTGTCCTCGGGAGAATTTACTCGCAATATCCAAAAATCTAAGACCACTTCCTTTACAATGGACATCACTATTAAAATCCCCTTCCATAAAATTAGCTTCGAGAATATCCAACACTTTGAAATATACTAAGATCCAACAAGGAATGATCATTTCCCCAAATTAAATTCTCAGAGGGTGGGCTCATTAATCGCGCTGAAACGCTATAAAGGACCGCCGAAAAGCAACTTACTTAAATTACCAAAAGAACTGCTTGGGAAAGAAGCAAAGCACAGTAAATTTTTCGGAGATCAGCATAGTTTTCTTGAAGTAATACCATTGAATACTCAGCTATCGCTATTTACGAAAAGATAAATCGATTGTGGTTCACTATCTCCTAGCCATATAAAACACGTTTTTCTAGAATATTTAGTTCCGATAATCTGTATAGTTTAATCAAAATAATATCTCTGTACATGTGATTACCTAATTGATTACCTAATTGTGTTTACGGGAAAGAGCCCAAAGCTCGTATCTTCCCGTCTCCTGATCGGTTCCATTTTAGACTTAGTGATACTTATCGTACCTGTCCTTAAAACTATGGATTGAGATAGCATTAACTACCTCCTCGCTTAGCGAATTCCAATTATCAACTACTCTTACACTGAAAAAGTATTTCCTTACATCCTGCAAAGAAGTTTTCTTACGAAGCTTCAAACTATGACCTCTAGTTCTAGAGCCAGCCATATCGAAATATCGATCCCTATCCACTCTATCATAACCATGAAGGAATTTAAAGACTGTCACCATATCCCCCCTTACTCTTCTAGCTTCGAGTGATGGCAAGTCTAATTCCCTCAGCCTCTCATCATAACCGAGATTGCGTATTTCTGGCACCAGTTTCGTGGCATGTCTTTGAACTTTTTCAAGCTTATCTATGTGCTTTTTCAAGTGCGGATTCCAAAAGGGGGCTGCATATTTGAGTTTTGGCCTCACATAGGTTACATAAATATTTCAACATTTCCTTGTCCATGTGCCTGAAGGCTACCCTTACATTTGATAAGAATGCATATGCTGCCCTTACTACGCCATTTATATGTATTTCTGGAGACAAATCTGCCAGTATGTTTACTCCTAGATCTCTCTCATTTTCTGTCTCTTGAAGTTGTACTCCAGCCACCGAGTAGTCAAGCTTGGGCCTTCTTGCACTTGTGCCCATTCTCATTACCTTACATTTTGAGGTATTGAATTTCATTAGCCACTTTTCTGACCACTCATGCAGATTATTTAGATCCTCCTGAAGTTCTCTACCATTGTTCTCGTTTTTTACTTTCTTCACAATCTTTGCATCATCTGCAAACATATTCATGAATGAATTTACAGACTCTGGTAGGTCATTTACATATACAAGGAACAAAAGTGGCCCTAAAACTGAACCCTGTGGAACTCCACTACTAACTCTTCTCCATTCAGACACTGAGTGTCTTACTCTAACCCTCTGTTCCCTTCCTTCTAAGTAAGTTTTTATCCATTCCAAAACATTTCCACCTATTCTAGCCATTGATTGCAGCTTCCTAACAAGTCTCCCATGTGGAACAGTGTCAAACGCTTTCTGGAAGTCTAGGAATATGCAATCTGCCCAGCCCTCTCTTTCCTGTAAGATTTGGCTTACCTCATCATAAAATTCTAATAAGTTTGTTACTGTTGATCTACCTTCTCTGAAGCCATGTTGCCTCACTGACAAAAAGTTGAAGGATTCCAAGTGAAGAGAGATATGTTTCCTTAGTAGTTTCTCCATAAGTTTGCAAACTATGCTGGTCAAGGAAACTGGTCTATAGTTCAGAGCCGTATCCCTCCTTCCCTTTTTGAAGATAGGTATCACATTTGCTTGTTTCCAGCATCTTGGAATCTCCCCCGACTCCAGTGACTCCTTAAATATGATACTTAGTGCCACTGATATTGTGCTTGCGCATTTTTTAAGCACATGAGGGGATATGTCATCAGGACCTGTAGCTTTATGAACATCTAAATCCATCAGCGCTTTGCATACCTCTGTGGCTGTAAGGTTGATGTTCTCTAATACCGGCCCTTGAGCTTCTATCACTGCAATCTGAGGGGGTGGGGGTATTTTCTACTGTAAATACTGACTGAAACTCCTTGTTCAATTCTTTGCAGATCTCTTCATCCGCCTCAGTGATGCTTCCATCCGCTCTCTTTAGCCTTAAAACCTGTTCTTTTACCTTCAGTTTTCCTCTGATAAAGCTGTGGAAAAGCTTGGAATTTTCTTTAGCCTTCCTGGTGATGTCCCTCTCATAATCTCTCTCTGCCTCTCTCCTTTTACTTAGGTAGTCATTTCTTGCTCTTTTGTAGGTTTGCCAGGCATTTATGTTTTTTCTCCTCCTATACCTTTTCCAGCATTTGTCTCTCCACTCCTTAGCTCTTTTACACCCATTATCGAACCATTTCTCTCTGGCATGAATTACACCTACTTTGGTGACAGGTATGCAGCAATCTACTATCTTCCCATATTTCTCACAAAAGATGTCATACATTTCTTGTACATATTTGTTGTAAAATAAGGTTCTCCAGTCAATAACTGCAAAAAGCTCATTCATTTTGATGTAATCTCCTTTCCGATAGTTCCTCCTCATGTCCTCAGTGCCTCTACTCTCAGGAAGAATATCTTCAATGATATACTCCATCAACAACACACAGTGGTCACTCTTTCCAATTGGTGGTTCATACTCAATATTTTCAATATCCAACACATTATCTGTGAACACTAGATCAAGTAGTGATGGCTCATCCCCACCCCTGGCTCTTGTTGGTTCCATTACATGTTGGTGTAGGAAATTCCCTTGTACGCAATCTAGAAATCTTGCCCCAAATGAGTCCTCACCACTGTGTGGGTCAAGATTTATCCAATCTATCTCTTTATGATTAAAGTCTCCCATAATCAAAATCCTACATTTTTTCTCCCGCGCCATGTTAACAACTGAGTTTATGACTTCAATAGTACCTATATGACTTTCCTCATAAATTTCAAGCCTATTTTGGTTCCTTGGTGGGTTGCATACAACAGTTATTATAATGCTCTCTGACCCAGTATTTATGCGAACAACAAGAAATTCCTTGAACTCACTTTCTATAGCCAAGTTTATTTCTTCAACTTGAATCCTCTCACTTATGAGCAGTGCTATCCCTCCACCAGTCCTCTCACATCTTTCAACCCTTAGTATTCTGAAGCCCTTAGGAAAAACTGTGACACTGTTTATGTCCTCACTCAACTTAGTCTCTGTAATTGCTACTATATCTGCCTTACTGTTGTGAATCCTATCTTTTAATTCTACTGCCTTACCAGCTAATCCATCAGCATTTGTGTATAACAATCTTAATGAGGCCCCATCCCCTGATCTTCTGTCATTATCTTCTTTATCTCCCCTTTGTCTGGAAGTATTCTGTAACGAAAATTTTTTTTCTCTTCTTCATTTCTTTCATCATTTAACCTTCTTGCCTCTTGCAACAAGTTCTTGATCTTTCCCATCTCTTCCTGTGTTCTGTATCGTCTAATGAACACTTCTTTGCAGTCTTGAAGGTCTTTTAGACTTTTTTTTCTCAACAATATTTCCCTACATGTTTCCCCTCTCTCAAAGGTTACTTTTGTTGGTCTCGGCTTTCCTTCCCTCGAATATTTACCTAGTTGGTGTATGTTTACAATATCCTCAGGACCACATACTACTCCAAGCTTTCTTATCAGGTCTACAATGCTAGCTTTATTTTCTTCAAGTCTCCCTTGCCATGTTGGCTCCTGGGATTCACTTATGCCTGAGATTACCACTGTCTTCTCCTTATCAAGTGCCTGTCTGATGAGTGGGTTTGCCCTTTCCATCACAACGTCTTTCATTTTTTCGATTACTGTCTCTTTATAGTCAAATGTTTGTATGTTTTCCAGTGCCACCACCTTTACAGCCTCTTTTACTGCCACATTCCCCTTTAGTGCATCAGCAAAGGACGTTTTCATGGCATCATTTTCCATATTCAGCTCCTGGAACTCTTTTCTGAACTGTTCAATGTTTTCCTTAATCTGAACATTCCAAGCAGCAATCTCGTCTCTCTCAGAAGAGAGCAGTGAACTAACATCTAATTCCTTTAGGTTGTCATTCAGCTGTTTGTTTTTATCTTCTTGTTTAGAAATTCTAGATTCTAGTTGACTCTTTTCCCCTTCCAGCTTCTTTATTCTTTTTTCTAGTTCCTTTCTCTCCTGCCCTTGTGCTTTATTTGCCTCCTCCAAAGATCTTATTTGTTCTCTGAGTGTTTCATTCTCTTTCATTTCTCCATCCATATTCCGAATTTTATCATCAAGGCTTATAACCATTTCCTCTAACTTCTTGATTCTCTGTTTAAGTCCCCTGATGACTACCCCTTCTCCCGACATTTTTATGTTCTCCCTCTCACAGAATATAGAAAGAAGACGAGAAAGAGGAAAAAAAAGTAAAGAGAAAAACTTCTAATTTAGCTTCACACATATAATTTTTTTTTATATCTCCATATAAGTGCTATTTAGTGACTCAGTTTGTCTCCTTTCTGGTAACACATATCTTAACTTAAAAACTTGACCATGTTAATTTAAGGATAAAAAGAAAAAGAAAAAGAAAAGCCAAACCTGAAGGAAAATTCGAATTTGTGTTTGAGGTGGCACCCACCTGTTTCTGTTATATATTCTTCCTAACTGATAAACTGACTTGCTAGCCAAGATATGTTATCACGGGATTAGACTTTACATTTAACTCAATATATATACAAAATAGCAAAATAGTAAAAGAGAAAGCTAAAAGAAAAGCAAAAAAAAAAATGAAGAAAATAAGACTGCTGTCCTACTTGGCAACTTAACTCAGTACTGTTGACAGGTGGGTATTTGGTGTGTGTGTGTGTGATTACCTAATTGTGATTACCTAATTGTGTTTACGGGAAAGAGCCCAAAGCTCGTATCTTCCCGTCTCCTGATCGGTTCCATTTTTAGACTTAGTGATACTTATCGTACCTGTCCTTAAAACTATGGATTGAGATAGCATTAACTACCTCCTCGCTTAGCCAATTCCAATTATCAACTACTCTTACACTGAAAAAGTATTTCCTTACATCCTGCAAAGAAGTTTTCTTACGAAGCTTCAAACTATGACCTCTAGTTCTAGAGCCAGCCATATCGAAATATCGATCCCTATCCACTCTATCATAACCATGAAGGAATTTAAAGACTGTCACCATATCCCCCCTTACTCTTCTAGCTTCGAGTGATGGCAAGTCTAATTCCCTCAGCCTCTCATCATAACCGAGATTGCATATTTCTGGCACCAGTTTCGTGGCATGTCTTTGAACTTTTTCAAGCTTAGCTATGTGCTTTTTCAAGTGTGGATTCCAAAAGGGGGCTGCATATTCGAGTTTTGGCCTCTCATAGGTTACATAAATATTTCTGAACATTTCCTTGTCCATGTGCCTGAAGGCTACCCTTACATTTGATAAGAATGCATATGCTGCCCTTACTACGCCATTTATATGTATTTCTGGAGACAAATCTGCCAGTATGTTTACTCCTAGATCTCTCTCATTTTCTGTCTCTTGAAGTTGTACTCCAGCCACCGAGTAGTCAAGCTTGGGCCTTCTTGCACTTGTACCCATTCTCATTACCTTACATTTTGAGGTATTGAATTTCATTAGCCACTTTTCTGACCACTCATGCAGATTATGTAGATCCTCCTGAAGTTCTCTACCATTGTTCTCGTTTTTTACTTTCTTCACAATCTTTGCATCATCTGCAAACATATTCATGAATGAATTTACAGACTCTGGTAGGTCATTTACATATACAAGGAACAAAAGTGGCCCTAAAACTGAACCCTGTGGAACTCCACTACTAACTCTTCTCCATTCAGACACTGAGTGTCTTACTCTAACCCTCTGTTCCCTTCCTTCTAAGTAAGTTTTTATCCATTCCAAGACATTTCCACCTATTCTAGCCATTGATTGCAGCTTCCTAATAAGTCTCCCATGTGGAACAGTGTCAAACGCTTTCTGGAAGTCTAGGAATATGCAATCTGCCCAGCCCTCTCTTTCCTGTAAGATTTGGCTTACCTCATCATACAATTCTAATAAGTTTGTTACTGTTGATCTTCCTTCTCTGAATCCATGTTGCCTCACTGACAAAAAGTTGAAGGATTCCAAGTGAAGAGAGATATGTTTCCTTAGTAGTTTCTCCATAAGTTTGCAAACTATGCTGGTCAAGGAAACTGGTCTATAGTTCAGAGCCGTATCCCTCCTTCCCTTTTTGAAGATAGGTATCACATTTGCTTGTTTCCAGCATCTTGGAATCTCCCCCGACTCCAGTGACTCCTTAAATATGATACTTAGTGCCACTGATATTGTGTTTGCGCATTTTTTAAGCACATGAGGGGATATGTCATCAGGACCTGTAGCTTTATGAACATCTAAATCCATCAGCGCTTTGCATACCTCTGTGGCTGTAAGGTTGATGTTCTCTAATACCGGCCCTTGAGCTTCTATCACTGCAATCTGAGGGGGTGGGGTATTTTCTACTGTAAATACTGACTGAAACTCCTTGTTCAATTCTTTGCAGATCTCTTCGTCCGTCTCAGTGATGCTTCCATCCGCTCTCTTTAGCCTTAAAACCTGTTCTTTTACCTTCAGTTTTCCTCTGATAAAGCTGTGGAAAAGCTTGGAATTTTCTTTAGCCTTCCTGGTGATGTCCCTCTCATAATCTCTCTCTGCCTCTCTCCTTTTACTTAGGTAGTCATTTCTTGCTCTTTTGTAGGTTTGCCAGGCATTTATGTTTTTTCTCCTCCTATACCTTTTCCAGCATTTGTCTCTCCACTCCTTAGCTCTTTTACACCCATTATCGAACCATTTCTCTCTGGCATGAATTACACCTACTTTGGTGACAGGTATGCAGCAATCTACTATCTTCCCATATTTCTCACAAAAGATGTCATACATTTCTTGTACATATTTGTTGTAAAATAAGGTTCTCCAGTCAATAACTGCAAAAAGCTCATTCATTTTGATGTAATCTCCTTTCCGATAGTTCCTCCTCATGTCCTCAGTGCCTCTACCCTCAGGAAGAATGTCTTCAATGATATACTCCATCAACAACACACAGTGGTCACTCTTTCCAATTGGTGGTTCATACTCAATATTTTCAATATCCAACACATTATCTGTGAACACTAGATCAAGTAGTGATGGCTCATCCCCACCCCTGGCTCTTGTTGGTTCCATTACATGTTGGTGTAGGAAATTCCCTTGTACGCAATCTAGGAATCTTGCCCCAAATGAGTCCTCACCACTGTGTGGGTCAAGATTAATCCAATCTATCTCTTTATGATTAAAGTCTCCCATAATCAAAATCCTACATTTTTTCTCCCGTGCCATGTTAACAACTGAGTTTATGACTTCAATAGTACCTATATGACTTTCCTCATAAATTTCAAGCCTATTTTGGTTCCTTGGTGGGTTGTATACAACAGTTATTATAATGCTCTCTGACCCAGTATTTATGCGAGCAACAAGAAATTCCCTGAACTCACTTTCTATAGCCAAGTTTATTTCTTCAACTTGAATCCTCTCACTTATGAGCAGTGCTATCCCTCCACCAGTCCTCTCAGATCTTTCAACCCTTAGTATTCTGAAGCCCTTAGGAAAAACTGTGACACTGTTTATGTCCTCACTCAACTTAGTCTCTGTAATTGCTACTATATCTGCCTTACTGTTGTGAATCCTATCTTTTAATTCTACTGCCTTACCAGCTAATCCATCAGCATTTGTGTATAACAATCTTAATGAGGCCCCATCCCCTGATCTTCTGTCATTATCTTCTTTATCTCCCCTTTGTCTGGAAGTATTCTGTAACGAAAATTTTTCTTCTCTTCTTCATTTCTCTCATCATTTAACCTTCTTGCCTCTTGCAACAAGTTTTTGATCTTTCCCATCTCTTCCTGTGTTCTGTATCGTCTAATGAACACTTCTTTGCATTCTTGAAGGTCTTTTAGACTTTTTTTTCTCAACAATATTTCCCTACATGTTTCCCCTTTCTCAAAGGTTAC
>JAXCGZ010012096.1:0-10000 GCA_037179515.1 Halocaridina rubra
TTATTTTCTTTTTTAATACAAACTGCTATATGACCCTCTTCTTCTTCTTCTAGGAAATGCTTTTTCAGACATCAGGTGATTTGACATAAGATTTTATATGTGCATATTTCTATAGCCGCTTTTACTAATATGCTTGTTCTGGGTGTTCAGCTTTGTGAAAAGTTCACATGCCTTAGTTTGCTTACCGTTTGGATGTCACTATTAATCCCCATTAATGGGGGTGGACCACAGGTTGGAACTGAGGAATTAAGGCTAAAAGCCTTTACATATACCCTCGGTGGGGGGGGTACTAGCATGGGGCTCCTCTCTCTGGATATATTTAGGTACATATGTACATGTGCATACATACATACATACATACACACACACACACACACACACACACACACACACACACATACATACATGCATGCATGGCATGCATTGCATGCATACATACATACATGCATGCATGCATGCATGCATACATACATACATACATACATACATACATACATACATACATACATACATACATACATACATACATACATACATACATACACTACATACATACATACATACATACATACATACACACATACACACATACATCCATCCATCCATCCATCCATCCATCCATCCATCCATCCATCCATCCATCCATGCATGCATGCATACATACATACATACATACATACATACATACATACATACATACATACATACATACATACATACATACATACATACATACATACATACATACCATACATACATACATACATACATACATACATACATACATACATTACATACATACATACATACATACATACATACATACATACATACATACATACATACATACATACATACATACATACATACATACATACATACATACATATCATACATACATACATACATACATACATACATACATACAATACATACATACATACATACATACATACATACAACATACATACCATCTCTTCAGGATGCAAGAGTGTACTTTCAAAGAATGTATCTTAATTAGAACTCAATGTCAGGGATATATTAAATGCTAAAAACATTATCAGTTTCAATGTGTGCGTGAGTGTATGCCTGTACATGTGCATGTGTGTGTATGGGTGTGCAAGCACGGAAACCGGTCAGGAGATAGTCACGACCAAGAGGCTCTTTCCCGTAAGCACAATTAAGTAGATGCACACATACATATGTAGAATATAACTGTTTAGGGAGATAATGAATTGCCAGAGAAGCTAATTCCAGGGCTCGACTACTCGATCAGATTCGTAACTTGTTTCTAAGGATGATATAGACTCTGTGCTTGAACAGTGTTCATGAAGGCAGTAATTGTAAACCGTCATATCAGAAGTTACGTTTAATTAAACAGCTTAGACGGGACTATGAGCCGACCAAAGTGTCCTGTTCATGCCGGTAGATTAAAATATATATTATCGTCGACATGTACTACATATGTGAGCCGAATAGTTGCCTGCCCACCTACGGGAGTCCCGTGACTTACTAAAGCTCTATACCTGGAAATTGATCGTGAATCCGAGCCCTTAATATTTAGGGATTTCCACTGAGCTCTAAAAACACCATATTGAGCATGCTTCATGATTTTTTTTTTTTACAATAAATAACAATAAATAGCATTTAGTAATGGATCAAATGTCATGTTTATTGCATGCATAGTGTTCCATTCTTAACCAAGTAAATTGCAAAAAAAATAAAATAAATAAAAAAAATTACGAGAGTTTGGGTGGCGTCATTTGTTTCCTAGATCCTGTTTATTGAGCAGCTAATAGGAATTGCAGATTTTGAGGTATAAAATACTAATGAGACATATTTTAAAAGTTCGCATTTACAATCTTGTACCAATGCAGATTTTTCTTTATCTATTTGTTAAATATGTTAAAGCTACCATTATCATTTACTACATATGCCCATATTCGAACCCACCGCGGGACATTACGAAAGGGCATCCAGCTTATTTCCTGTTTATTTCCATCCCTCTTCAACTGGGGAATGATTGTGACACAAAATCCCGTATAATATCAACGGCTGTCAATACCTTATTCCCCTTATCACGCCATAAATATGATATTGACGAAAATAGTCCTCTCTCTCTCTCTCTCTCTCTCCTCTCTCTCTCCCTCTCTCATCTCATCTCTCTCTCTCCTCTCTCTCTCTCTCTCTCTCTCTCTCTCTCTCTCTCTCTCGTCTGGCCTCGATCTTTCAAGAAGAGACATTTAGTTTATTTAAATTATTTCAAATATATATAGTTTCTTCTTCCTCTGATATAGTCTTTGGTTCATGTTCAGTGAAAAATTTGTTGAAAATCATCATCTATTGGTGTGGATTTAGCATTTTTGCGCTTAAGGCAAGGTATGTATTTAATTTAAAATGTTTAAGAAAATAAAAATAGTCGGTAGATTTAATAACTACCTTTTGTCCTATAAAATTAATATTTCTACTATAAAAGAAATGAACAATTAAACGAAAAACGACATTACGTTCAAATGGGATAATACTAGTCGATTTAAATATAATAGGAATAATTCTTGATATTTCCCAGAGAGAGGATATAGTTCCTCGAATTAATATGAAGCCCAAGTCGAGGCCACACGCAAACATTGAGTCTCCGCTTGCATGATTCCCAGCATAGTAGCTCCCATAAAACTTTTCCTCAGCGAAGCAGTAACGAAAGAGTACGTCCGTAGGAAGGTTGTGTTTTGTTGGGATATTAGTCTTATTACTGTGATATCTTGGAGCATAAATAGAGCACATTTTCGTCATTCAACGAAACGACTGAAAACTTTCGGGAATTCAGTGCATTTTAAATGTAAGTTTAGAATGTATTCGTTTTCTTTAGTTTGCAGTTGCCTTAGTGAAAATGATATAGCTATTCAATTTGAACACCAGTTGCTTTGATTTAAGTTTTTATGCTAGAGCTTTTTTCATTAACAGAATTTTTTGAGTGGTTTATCGTGCCTTTTTAATACATATATGTGAAGGCTTAAATGTTGGTTTAGGAAAGGTAACTATTAGTTGCCTCGTTTATTATTAGTTAAGTTTGGCCGGAGATATCTCTAAACTAACCTATTCTGGGACCAAAATATTTTCCCAGAATATTAACGAACATGTCATTATTTTATAAATATCAGCAACTATAATATCAACAATTATTTATTTATTTATGTTTATATATTTAATTATTTATTTATTTATTTATTTATTTATTTATTTATATTTTTTATTTTTAGTTTTGCAAGACAGTAGAAAGCATATTTTATTGCTCTCATGAATACAGTTTACTGAATAAATCATAACAAAGCACATGGTTCAATTCTGGCCAACACCCTGCTGTCCATTAGAGGTTGAAGCCCATCGATCTTGGTGGAAGGAAAGGGGGCTCCGGCCCCTAAACCCCCTTCTCGTAGGTCTCCCTTTTCCCCACTCTAGTCTCACTACACATTTTGTACTTGTTGTCAAACATTTTATTTAGCTTTTCGTAGCAGTATCAGGGCACCACATGACAAGAGGGTCTGCATCTCTATATGATCTCTCTCTGTTACATTTCCATCCCCCCCCCCTTTAACATCTTCCTAATTCCTATCCCCCCCTCTCTCGTGATGATCCCCCTGAATGGGGGTCTAAGAGAATGCACTCAATGTCTTCACACACTTTTTTCTACCTACTTTCTGCATATTTCATTCATTCGTGGACACTACACAACAGTATATGCACGTCTGTATCCTTGTTAACATAAAAACTGTTTATAGAAGAGATAAAGAGATCTCACCCATAAGGTTTTCTTTCCCTATTTTCCTCCCATTTTCTGTATAAACATTTAGCATAGTTATTCTAAAGCTAGCCTGCTGTTTCACTAATATGTAATTGTTTCAGTTCTCCAGGATTCGTTCTTAACCCAGGCATCTTGCAGAGGCGCAAGTTCCTGAAATTCTCCATTTTTTTTTTGTCGGTCCTCCTGAATTTCGTCTTTTGCGTGTAATTTTAATGTCTTCTATAAACTATTCACATCTGTATATGTAGCTTTCTTGTATTAGCCTCAAAGATATGCGCGAGTTTTAAAGGTTTTCCAAGAAAAAGTCGGGGAAAAAGTACGTGATACATATAGAAAACTAGTTTGGTTGCGTTGATCCGGAAAATTGTGTATGTTTGTCTTACCAAGTCGAGTTTCTAACCATTGACCTACCGCGGTCCCCAGCATAAGAAAAGTGAATAAGGTAAGACTAATTGATGTCGCTTCGAAATAACATACCTGAAAAAATTATAAACTATTTTGTCACCTTTTGCCGAAAACACGATTATTGACCTATGAAAAATGCAATACGACGTTTAACATCATGGATTGCATTCTCTTGGTATCTGATTTCATATATAATGCTGAAGCTGTATGTATGGTTGTAGGCTATGTGAAGGTGCATATTATGATAATAATAATAATAATAATAATAATAATAATAATAATAGCAATAATAATAATAATAATAATAATAATTATAGCAATAGTAATAATAATAATAATAATAATAATAATAATGAATTATTATTAGTGGAAGTAGTAGTAGTAGTAGTAGTACTAGTAGTAGCATTTGTTGCTATTGCGAGCCACATCAAGATACATAATGAGAGTAAATTACCTGGTGGCTTTAGAACTAACGAAACAAGATTCCCAGTGATCTATTTGTAACAGGTGTATTTCAAGCGATATGTATCTGTTGATCTGGTATTCATTTTATATTACTTTACGTTGTGCTATTAGGGACCGTGATAGCTCAGTGGTTACGGCACCCGACCTGTGAAAAAACAGATCCCCGATCGATCCCATCGCGGAGCATAGGATGAGCATCCACCCTTACTTCTCCAGCTCCGGTCTGTCTTGTGTCCACTCCAATGAGGGAAGTTTCTACCGACATACAAATAGGCAAAACATTGTGTTGTTATATTTGCAAGATATATGAATGTTGTAATACAAAACTCTGCCATTGGGAGGATCAAGCCAGTTCAGCTTGGTGCCGCTACCAAGCCCAGATCATTGGAGAGAGATGACGAAAAGTGCATCAAGCAGTAAAACTCTCGAGGCAAAACAAACACGAGTCTCGAATAGGATAGTGAAAAAAGAAATTCCCATATAAGAATGTGGGAGAAGCTAATGATTAAGTAGATGCAGTGACGAGAACAAGCACACATAATCTATACTTCCATCCACTTCACTAACCTATATTTATAGAAAATGGCGCATGCATGAAAACATGCGTGTATCACGCTGCCCCAAATTCATGAAAAATAAATGAAGACTTAGTCAATATCACGTCTCAAACTATATACGAGAATTTTTATGTTCCTCTGAGCTTCTCTCGTATGTTATATATGAAAATACTCGGATTTTACGGAAAACGCTCGGACTTTATGAAATATATTTGAATAATTAAGATGATTACAAATTAAGTATATCAATATTCTGTATTTAAATATGAATGTGAAACCCATATTGTGCTTTACGATAATCACGCTTATCCACTGTTAATTACATTAAAAAAAAGTTAAAACAGTATTGAAGTATTATAATATTACACTAAATTCATAATTACATTTACAGGAGTGTAATATCGATATTAGATGACGAGTTTTCCTGTATAATTTGTTTCATTCACTGCTATGCTACAAAGCTGGCCGGTGGTATCGGATGACGTAATAATAGAAATAAAACTTAATAGAAGTACCAAGAGGGTGTGCCCGCTTTTAATTTTCCCTTATATTCATTTTCTTGTTTTCTCCAAGTAATTTCATTCAGAGCTATTCCACCCCCTCATGGGGTGACATCCTAAATGGGGATAATTGAGAACAATAAATACTGTAAAGATTCCCTACTTTCCTATTTCAATCCTATGGAGTATAGCATCAAAAAATAGCGCCTCAGCTCCAAGTTCCATTCCAATACTGGCTCACCATGACCCGTTCAAACCTCGGGTGAAGTATCAACAAATGAATAAGCAACGTTTGTAGCCAAGGTCTTAAAAATTTAACACCAGAAATAGACATTTTAGCTTCAAAATCTTATATATATATATATATATATTATATATATATATATATATATATATATATATATATATATATATATATATATATATATATATATATATATATATATATATATATATATATGTATGTGTGTGGGTGTGTTCCTGCAGATGTATAGGTATATATGTATATGTATATATATAATATATATATATATATATATATATATATATATAGAGAGAGAGAGAGAGAGAGAGAGAGAGAGAGAGAGAGAGAGAGAGAGAGAGAGAGAGAGAGAGAGAGAGAGAGAGAGAGAGAGAGTATATATATATATATATATATATATATATATATATATATATATATATATATATATATATATATATAGATATATATATATATATATATATATATATATATATATATATATATATATATATATATATATATATATATATATATATATATATATATATATATATATAGATATATATAGATATATATATATATATATATATATATATATATATATATATATATATATAGATATATATAGATATATATAGATATATATATATATATATATATATATATATATATATATATATATATATATATAATATATATATATAGATATATATAGATATATATATATATATATATATATATATATATATATATATATATATATATATATATATATATATATATATATATATATATATATATATATATATATATATATATATATATATATATATATATATATATATATATATAGAGAGAGAGAGAGAGAGAGAGAGAGAGAGAGAGAGAGAGAGAGAGAGAGAGAGAGAGAGAGAGAGAGAGAGAGAGAGAGTGAATTACACGGCGTTCAATTATGCTAACAATATCTTTGAAATTAAAGAGATCCTTAGAGAGAGAGAGAGAGAGAGAGAGACTACACACTGCTTCTTGCATGTTGTTTCCATATCAACAATGTAACACCATGTTTAAACAAATCACACAAGGAATACATTTTAAATTATATTATCAAAAGACATGCGCATATTACACCAAAATGCTAATGATTTTTTTTATATTACTCTGCAAATGCTAAGCACACTCTCCTAGTAAAAAAACTTTTTTCTTTCTTTTATTTTTTTTTTTTTTTGGGGGGGGGCAAATAATGGTAATAGTTGTCATTTTTTGTTAGTATTTGCTTGTGTTCCTTTGCATCAGTGTTTACCTGTTTGTAAACAACTGAGCTCTTTGTACTAATATGTTGTCATGTATCTATTTCTTTTAATATTAATTTGTAACTATTTCATTAATTATTGTTTAGGTTCTCATTATGTTGGTCATTAATTTTCGATGTTTTATTTTTAGATTTTCTGTGTACATGTATTTTTGGATGAGAGATTGTATGAAAATATGGATTTGTGTATGTATGGACGTATGTATATACGGACGTATGTACGAACATGAATATTCTGACGTATACATGTACGTATGTTTGCATGTATGTGTGTACGTGTGTATAGATGGATGGACGGAGGGACATGTGTATGTGTGGATATATGAATATATGTATGGGGGGGAGAGAGAGAGAGTATCCAGTTAAAATCATGAATGCATGTGTAGCATTTACAACTTTCATGCTTAGTGACTTCCAGATATCAAATGTATGCATGTAATTTATGTATACATTGATGTACGTATGCATATATGATGTAAGGAGAAAGAGAGATGGTAGAGAGAATAGGAAAGAGGTGCTACTGGTATGGTTAGGGTCGAGTATTTTGGTTAAAATGTGATTTCTAAAACAAATCGTTTTAATATTATTTGTAAGGAATTGCAGCTTTATAAATTTTACAATGTATATTTAGTTTGCTTGTATGGGACTATTTTTGGGGTGCAGGGAGACGGTAGTAGTATCCTTGTATGGGGACTATTTTTGGGGTGCAAGGAGAGGGTAGTACTATCCTTGTATGGGGACTATTTTTGGGGTGCAGGGAGAGGATAGTAGTGTCCCTTTTGCAGTGGTTTCTTTCAATAACGTAGACAAAATGAGCACACCACTAGAAATGTGGAGACATTGATAAATCAGCTTCTTAACTAATAGTAAAGTCTATAAGGCTTGTATGACAGTTATCCCTGCAATAAAGAGCAAATAATAATAGTCTTTAGACTCAATTTTTACAAGCACTAGAGATTTGATATGTAATAACAACACTTTTAGAAGATTAAATCCTGTTTTAAATAATAAAAATAAATATTTATACTATAAAAAAGGCAATTTTATAGAAAATTCGATTCAATTTAATTGTGTAAGCAAAATTAAGATGGTCTTCAGTGTTAATAAATGTTAGTTTTATTAGACTGATGTTTATTGATCTGTTCAAAATATCTCAACATTTTATTTTCCAGGATGCCAATATGGTTGTCAGGCTGAAGACGATGTACAATCCACTGAGGTCATTTTCAGTCGATTCCAGGAAGATTCACTCCTTCCTAAAGGCCTTTACTGTCACTATGGTTGGTGGATGCGTAATTATCCTATTCTCCACTTATTTGGATGTAACGGGTAAGATCTTTTTTTTTAGAAAGTATAAGTTAGCTATTTCTAGGGCTTATATATATATATATATATATATATATATATATATATATATATATATATATATATATATATATATATATATATATATATATATTTCCAAATAAGCACATTACATATGTGAAAACATGAATAATTTTTTTTTACCCCGACCGGGACTCGAACCTAGGACTTATGATTAGTAAGTCAAGGCACTACCACTACACCACAGAAGGTTAAAAGGAATCCAACCTTATAGCTTATATCTGCTATACTTAGGAATGAACACATTCTAACTGAATGCCACTATGTTCATATTACAGATTCCCCAACCTCACTCGTGGCTTCATTTTAGCATTTAATTCAATTCCCAATCTCAATCGGGCCATGAAATTTCCAAATAAGCACATTACATATGTGAAAACATGAATAATTTTTTTTACCCCGACCGGGACTCGAACCTAGGACTTATGATTAGTAAGTCAAGGCGCTACCACTACACCACAGAAGGTTAAAAGGAATCCAACCTTATAGCTTATATCTGCTATACTTAGGAATGAACACATTCTAACTGAATGCCACTATGTTCATATTACAGATTCCCCAACCTCACTCGTGGCTTCATTTTAGCATTTAATTTAATTCCCAATCTCAATCGGGCCATGAAATTTCCAAATAAGCACATTACATATGTGAAAACATGAATAATTTTTTTACCCCGACCGGGACTCGAACCTAGGACTTATGATTAGTAAGTCAAGGCGCTACCACTACACCACAGAAGGTTAAAAGGAATCCAACCTTATAGCTTATATCTGCTATACTTAGGAATGAACACATTCTAACTGAATGCCACTATGTTCATATTACAGATTCCCCAACCTCACTCGTGGCTTCATTTTAGCATTTAATTCAATTCCCAATCTCAATCGGGCCATGAAATTTCCAAATAAGCACATTACATATGTGAAAACATGAATAATTTTTTTACCCCGACCGGGACTCGAACCTAGGACTTATGATTAGTAAGTCAAGGCGCTACCACTACACCACAGAAGGTTAAAAGGAATCCAACCTTATAGCTTATATCTGCTATACTTAGGAATGAACACATTCTAACTGAATGCCACTATGTTCATATTACAGATTCCCCAACCTCACTCGTGGCTTCATTTTAGCATTTAATTCAATTCCCAATCTCAATCGGGCCATGAAATTTCCAAATAAGCACATTACATATGTGAAAACATGAATAATTTTTTTTACCCCGACCGGGACTCGAACCTAGGACTTATGATTAGTAAGTCAAGGCGCTACCACTACACCACAGAAGGTTAAAAGGAATCCAACCTTATAGCTTATATCTGCTATACTTAGGAA
>JAXCGZ010012096.1:15000-41867 GCA_037179515.1 Halocaridina rubra
CTCTTAGCCCCTATCTATTTAACCTTCTCATGGATGTGATGGTGGAGGAAGTGACAAAGGAGGCACCATGGAGCATGCTCTTTGCAGACGATATTGTTTTGGTCTCCGAGAGCCGTGAAGAATTGCAAGAGAGGTTGGAGCTATGGAGGGGTTTGCTGGAGGATTACGGACTGAAGGTGAGCAGACAGAAAACGGAGTACCTGGAGTGCAATGTGACACAAGGAGGCGACCTGTTCATGCAAGACCACAAGCTCCCAAA
This sequence comes from Halocaridina rubra, assembly GCA_037179515.1. Lineage (NCBI taxonomy): Eukaryota > Metazoa > Arthropoda > Malacostraca > Decapoda > Atyidae > Halocaridina > Halocaridina rubra. The sequence goes on from JAXCGZ010012096.1 coordinate 15,260, forward strand.
GGCGGACGCCTTCAAATACCTCGGCTCCTACGTAACGAAGGATGGAGACCTAGAGAGAGAGATTGATCATAGGATCCAGGTAGCGTGGAACAGCTGGAAGAGAACATCAGGGGTGCTATGTGACAAGAAAATCAGTGCTAGAGTGAAAGGAAAAGTGTACAAGTCAGTTGTGAGACCAGTGTTGCTGTACGGAGCGGAGACGTGGCCGGTGAAAAAGGTTCAAGAAAGGAAGATAGATGTCGCAGAAATGAGAATGCTGAGGTGGATGTGTGGGGTGACGAGGGAGGACAGGATACGAAATGACCGGATCAGAGGTACAGTGAAGGTGGTGGAGGCGTCGGCGAAAGCGCAGGAGAGGAGATTACAGTGGTTCGGTCATGTGAAGAGGAGAGTAGAAGACTACATGGGTGTGAGAGTGATGGAGATGGACGTGGAGGGCAGACGTAGACGAGGAAGACCTAAACTACGGTGGGAGGACCGACTGAAGGAGGATCTCAGAGAGAGACAGCTGGGGGAGGAGCAAGTGATGGACCGGAACCAGTGGAGACGACTAGTGAAGAGATGCGACCCCATATGAAAATGGGAACGCAAATAGAGGAAGAAGAAGAAGAAGAAGACTTTGTTACTCACCTGTGAATTTCTGCATGCGTTGGAAATATGATATAATACCCTAGTATTCAGTCACTGTAGTAACATGTGACAAAAGGAAAATGTGAGTGGCGTTGGCAATCCCTCCCTTCTCGAATATTTTTTTTTCTTGCTATAAAAGCAACTGCTACTAGAGATGAAGATGAGCTGTGTATTTTTGAGCCATTTTTTCTTCTGTTCTTTTGCCACGGTTGTGACCACCCTGCAAGTTTCAGCAGCTTATGTCAAGAGTGTAGGAAGATTTTTTTTTTTTATTTACCGATGTACTTCTTTTTCACAGAGTTATGACAACAATACTGTTGTTGTCCCACAAGAATTGCCAACAGACGTGTGTTTTGAACGATTTAATGATAAAAATAAAAATGATCCCTACTACACAAATGCTTTTGTTGCGGATTGCCCAAATAAGGTAGGAATATCTCTCTTGGGACTCAACGAGTTGTATTCATGGACAATAATGACATGAGGTTTTCCATCACCTATCCATACAAAATTAATAGAGCTGGAAAAATAAAAAGCTTGATTTTCTATTGTATGCAAAGTAAAATATACTTATGAAAATGTTTATTCACACAACATGTGACTAACAGCTAAGTAGCAAGCTTGATAAGTTTATTGTTTTTTTCAAATTACACGTGAGAAATATAAAAAGGTTAAATTTTTAGATTATCAGAATTTTTAATGATAGTCGTGTTGTTTTAATCTCAGGGTTTTTATTTTCTACTCACACAGGCACCTGTGACAGAGCTTGTGTCAATCATTATTGATGCGGTTTCACTAAAGACGTCCAAATTAATCATTTTGCTTGATGACATTTTCTCAAGGTAAAGAATGCATTAATTCTCCTCAGGATTTTGTCTACTATATCTCTATAAGCAATATAATGACATTTAATAAATATGCACCATTATAGATAGATAGATATATTTATTATTATTATTATTATTATTATTATTATTATTATTATTATTATTATTATTATTGTTGTTGTTGTTGTTGTAAAACAATTATTTAGCTAATTTATAATATTGAATGAGCGTATATTAAGTCGTAAATATATCTTGAATATAAGATTTACACTTCTTAGAGATCGCACTAAAGCTACCAGGTTGGAAACAACAGAAAAAGATGGAGCAGCAGGGCTTCATCATACCCTGCATAGCCTGCCCTCTGCTATCAGATGTTTTATTTCGAGAAAAATATCAGGGAGGATTGTTTGTCGCCCCTTAGCTCCTCTATCCCTTTAACCTGTTCTTAAGACACTGGTAATACTCGTGAAATTGTTCCTCCCTTTGCCTCAGAAATATATTTGTCCATCCATATGGCCTCAGTCACCCTTGTAAAGGGGGTGGCCAAGTTAAAACACACCTTTTCATCAGAAGACTTCATTCTCAATAATGTCCTCTCTTTTACTTTCACTCTTTCCACAACTATGCAAACTGGGGGTGGAGTTTACAACCAGAACCTCCTCGTACGGCATGAGTCTTTGCAAGAGGAAAATAAGAAGTTGGATTTTTCCATTCTCTTGTTTCTGTCCCGGTTAATCTACTTTTACATCCAGTAGTATAACACAGAGGAGATTTTCTTGTTTCCCATTGTCAGGAGAAAGAATGAATAACATGCAGAGTAAGAAGCAAAGAGAATGAACTCTGAAAGGCAGAGGATGCTTTAAACTCACTTTGATAGAACACACCATTATATAGCTACACAATCCTTCAATAAAGTAAAGGCCGTAGATATTACTATGCTGTATATTTTCTTTCTGTTTTGTATACATTTACAGAGATGCAAGTCTCAGTAGATGACATGTGGCATACTCATAAATATTCAAAGCTTTTATTATCAAGAAAGTTATTTTCTCTATCACTTAAAACGTTGTTATTTGGCATTTATATTATTCCTTGCAGGTATAATGACGTTCCAGTTTATGTAGCTTCTGGATCCAAAGACCACTACAAAATTATGGAGAGATATGACAGCGTTACAGCTGTACGCGTAACCTCCAGCACTCCCCCAGCAGTTAAATGGGCTCGTCTCATCAGATATGTAAAATCCAAGTATGTTGTTGTTGGTCTGAGTTTAGTGGCATTTTCACATTATACCAACCTTGAAAGACTAGTGCGAGTGCTACAACAAGTCTCGTATGCATCTTATGTTAGCGGGGCAACAAGAAATAGTTCAGGACACTGGACTGTTGAGTGTTATCAAACCAGGCTTGAACTTTATGGCCTTTCCATTAAGGAGGGTTACACTAATTCTGCTGAGGAGTGCATGTACTGTGATGCTGTTGGTGGACCTTTTCTCTCTTCAACTAAGCTGTTGAGGTCCATTACACTAGACGAAGGCTTACCAGAAGGTGTTGTCTTTTATGACTGGTTCTTACGTGTGCGTGGGAAAGATGGGCTGGGGTTATTGTGTCCTGATGTAATGTTTTTCACAAGCGGAGACATGAAAAAATCGTTTTTTGAACGTACATCTTGGAGGTCAGTTTCAGTCAAGTGGGGTGTTACAGATGTGTATTTACCTGGACGAATATCTCATCGTTTCACGTGTGAAGAGTTGAAACTGAAATGTAGTGATAACCCACCCTATTTTGCATCCCCTCCTTGCTGTGTAGCTCGTCTCAGCCGTGCATTACGTGAAGCCGTTGCTGCATTTGACAGAGCTGCGGTGAATGTACATATATCAAGAAACAGTGTAGTAGGTTCAGTGAAAGGTGGATTACACCCCTGGGAAACAACAGCGTATCTTTCATGCAGTAACTCTGCTGACGATATCAGAAGTGCCCTAGCTGAACTCCGTAATTCAGGATTCCACGTAAAGCATGAAAATACAGGTATCATGACAATCTATAAACTAAGTTCTGGGGCCTTTAACATTGTACTATATATGCAAATTCTGGATATGAAAGGAGACTTGCCCAAATCTGAGAGGGAAACCCCAACCCGTGTCCGTGTAGGCACTGGTTGGGTACCAGCACCTCCCAATCCAGGGCTTTACGCCAGAGGTTTTCAAGGAAAAGGAAGTTTGCAACACAGATTTTCAAATGGGTCTTGGCCCTTATGCAAATACCCCAGTCACCATGCATGTTTGGATCACTTACCTATAGATGGTTCATGGACTAGATTAAGGTAACCATTGTTGAATTTTTGGGTTACTGACTAGTAGAAGATGAAGCTGGTGGTAGTAAGTTCAATTCATTAATTCACTTAAGTGCATAGTGTGCTTTGAAGAGTACTGACATTTTCAACTTAGTATGAACCACCATCCAAAGAGCTCATGTGTAAGTACCATTTCATGATGAATGTTTGTGTAAACTTCTAATGTAGAAAGAATGAGAAAATAAACCATGAAGGAAACGAGTATGTTCATGTATTATAACAGTTTTTGGAACAACAGTATTCTTAATACTGATACAGGGGGTCCTCGGTTTACGATGTCATCAAGTTACGATATTTCGTGGTTACAACACAGCTCCCATAAATTATTTTTCTTTTTTGATCATTTTTGGCGTGCATTATGTCTCTCAAGCTTAAAGCAAATTCTTTTGATGGCAAAAAAAGGAAAGCCATCACTATGGAAGTGAATTAGAGATAGAAAAGTGCATGGAAAAGGGAAAACTCTGCTACTGTATTAGTATAGGTGCTCATCTAGGTGTGTTCCGACTTACAATAAAATTCGGGTTACATTACTTTTCAGGTGAATCTAGGACCCCCTGTATTTGTTTAGTTCTCTTGTTTAAAAGAGACTAATTCTGTTAGTGCAGTGTTTACTAGTATCGAGTAATCCTTGTATATTTCTATAAAGAGAGAAGTATAATGTTGTTTGATACAGTATTTTCCTTTCTTACTTAGATTTTTATTTTTTGATGATTGCGACACATGAACGGGCAAAAGAAATAATAAAATAAAGCAGACCTCATCAGGTCTGGGCACGAAGAATACATAAAGAGAAATAGAAATGGAGAGTGTAAAGACTTGTCAGATGTGAAGGGATAATAAAGAGATGTGTAATGAATATCCAAGAATATTCAGTGTTGATGTAGGCATAGAAAAAGAACCGTGACTGAAGGAAGACTTAACAGCGAACTGTCCTGGACAGTCCTATTTAAGTTCAAAAAAACCTTCAGCTATAGTATCATAGTTTTTGCTCCCTTATAATTGCGTGAGATGTATCCACTAATACTTACTTATGAGCGTCTATCTTGTAGTATTCTGAGTAAAATTCTTCTTCAGTTTGAGTGATGCACAGGCAATGTTTTTCTGTTAGGGAATATTATATGTGAATATGCAGATACAGTACAGTAATCAAAAATTAAGGATATTGCAATGCAAATGCTATTTTCCTTTTATGCTGCCTAACAAAAGAACAACCAAGATAGTGAGGCTGCAGCATGCCAACATTTCCCTTACTTTTCATAATTTTCAGGTGCAAAAATTAAAATTTAAAGTAGAGAGGAACCTAGAGCCCCATGTTCCTTTATTCCTTTCATATGCCAGCTGTGTTAAGATGCCATTAATGGTAGAATTATTTCCTCCCAAAACAACCTGGTATTTTCAGTTTTTTCCTAACTGTAGGAGAGGAAAAAAACACTTTGAGGGAGGAATAGCACATTTTTTCAAGTCTCCATGTTGCCTGTGAAGTCTCTCTCCAGAGGTTGCACTGCTACATTGGGAATACTTACTTTCAAATAAGAAACTGAACTAATAGTTTCAGCCACACGTTCATCAGTTACAGGCTCTATGTGCAACTGGGGTTAACACCCCACCTCACAGACACTTCAGAATAAGTACGTTGCCTCACCATCATACGTTAGCATATGGCAATGGTCACGAAGTTCTATTTCTCAGGAGCAGTATTTAAGGAAGGGAACAGGAGGAAGGTACGTTGATGTTGTTGGGCTGCATATACTCAGAAAATATCCTTTTACTCCCTTAAAGCACCATTTTTTGTTTCTTCACTCAAACGAATATAGAAGGGAGGATATGAAATTCTAAACTTTATGGAAAGCTATATTGCTAAGGCCCATGGACTATTTACACTTCATTATTGAATGAGGCTTCCATGTCTTCAGATTTTTATGCATTACTTAAATTCATTGTTCGATGTGATTGTCTATAATATTTCCTTTTCCTGTGTTTTGAGAGTAAAGATATAAATATCTATTGATACCATAGGATACTTAATATGCAACGTACATCAGTAACTACTAATCAGTAGACTTCACTCCTTATTTCCCAAGTCCTATATTATTTAAATATATATTTTTTAATGTATATCATAACTAAAGCATCTGCAATAATAACAAAGTCTTAAGGGAATTGTACACATTATTTCAACTAGAAATATACTGATTAAAAAGTATTTCATTAATTTTATGCCTATGTTCTCACTTTTAAGTCAAGCATAGATGCCTCATATTTTGTGTTAGTTTAAAACTCTGGTAGATATTAAGTTATTCAGACGCATTTAGGATTATTTTTTTTAACCACACACGCACATAGATGTTTTATTTATAACATATGTATACAAAAAGCTACATATAAACCTTTATTTCCATTACAATACAATGGGTATTCGTCAGCCGGGGCAAGCCCCAACCCCCCACTGTGGTGCCCAACCACAGCAGTTCCTGCCAGTAAACAGCTTAAACTCTCGGTCTTGGACGGGAACCGATCTTTCGACCTCGTGAATGCGAAGCCAGCGCGTTACCACTGTAAAGATTGGTAACCATATAAATGATGGTATTTCATTAAAAATATTTATAAGCAGTAATAGATTTAGCATATTAAATGTGATTTCCTACGTTTATAATGCCTAACACCCTTGAAATATGTTCTGCTGTAAGTAATCACTCATTAACTCGAAAAACTGACATTATTACTGTTTCTAGTTCATTAAATTGCACATGGGTCGTGGTTAGCTATTAAGAGAATCTGTCATTTCAAAAGGTTCTGTTTTGCAAATTACTTCTTCTGTAATTTCTATATTTCCATAAACTAATGCATCATCTCTCTCTCTTTTTATGCACACGGCCAAATCTTTCTGTTCAGCGTTCGTAACGGTATCTGTATCATTTTCTAAATTTTCACTTTTGACTGCACCAATGACACCATCCTCTCCAACTAGACCATCAACTACAAAGCATTTTTCTAGTTCCATTTCTTCAGGCTGAGATTCAGTTTTAACAAGTACTGCTTTCCCTTCATTTGTAAATAGAACATTAGCATGGATCTTTAAATGATTTTTCAGAGTTCCTCGGCTACCAAATCTTTTTCCACAGATTACACAGTCATACGAATCCTGGGAAAAGAAGATATCTGTTAAGATAAAATTTCATGTGTGGAAAATGTCATAGGAATTTCAATTGGCATTACTTACTGACTTCAATATCACAACTTAAGAAACACACTTGGATCGAATTTGGAAGTATCCTAACAATAAATAGTATTTTAATACTACAAATGTACCTGTTTCATGTCATTACTTGACGATGACTGCAGACCTCCATGTTCCACAGAGTGATCAAGTGATGATGACTTATACACCAGTTTCCTGTTCTTGCATTCTTTAGTGACCTGTGAACACGATTAAATACATGTACTGAAAACAAAAAACAACCAATCACACAAGTAAGGAGTAAACAATTTATTTCAGGTAACAAATTTGACGCTGTATATAACAGACCTTCAATTAAGACTTATAATAGAGCTGCTTCTTCAAAAATGATTTCATATATTCAAGGCTATTTTCAAGTTCTTTCACAAATTACAAAACAAAAAATTCAATATCATGATTTTGAAAACAGACATGAATTTTAAAACTCTAAAATCAATTTAAGGACATGTGGAAACACTGGAAAATAATATGTAAAGAGCACAGTGGAGGGCTAGGAAATCATTTTTAACAACTCTCTGATTACATTTCATCATTCTCTCACCTTCTGCAAGTGTGGTTGGAGATTAAAACCCGATGATTCTGCTCCTTTTCTCAATCTGACTGTTTGATCAGTCTTAGGGAAACTGGTGCCACTTCTTTGCCACAGGACATTGAGGTACGTTGCCACGGCACATGTATTTGGCATGTTGGAAACTAGCATGTAAGAGATTCAAATTATTATTATACAGCAAATATTTGATGTCAACACTAAATATATTGTACTCTGTGGCCTACTACATATTCTCACACTAGGATTATAGAATAAGGGCTTCCACAGAATTTTTCCACAGTCAATGTCTAGGTTGCATACCATACACTAATACATAGCCTATACATAATTTTGATGTAGGATATACTCAAATCGCGTAGCATCGCTGTATCGCATGCTACCAGGTGGTGGCCGAGATACATGGTTGTATGTGCATACTGCATGCAAACAATAGCTGTTGCTGAAGAGATATACAGGTTGATCCTCAGTTTGGTGATATGAAAGTTTTCAGTACATATCAAAATTACCATTGGGATATATTTATATGACCAAGAGCAGAATATTCTCTCAGATCCAAACAAAATATTAGTAAAGACAGATAATCCCAGTAAATGTCCTGATATCACTTTATACAATATACAGTATATTGCTGTGTGATCAATAGGAGGGATGTTTCCCATAGAATCACTGGAAGTTTACTAGTCTTCATAAGCCTTCAGCTAAATTTAGACATTTTTGTCATATCTTTAACGTTATTACATATGGTTACAGTTTCACACACAGTTTTATGTATTTTTCATTGCTACTTGCTGACACCTTATGGCATTTGTTGAATGTTGACAATTTTTCCAATTACATTTTGAAACCATTAACTAGACACAGCAATCTGATCTGTTTCGAAGGATTCTTGAGACTGGCCTAACAGTACTATCACTGGGTCATCTTTGAAACATATGTGTCTCTTTTTAAGTCTAGTCTTCCCTTCAACCTTTGAAATAATTTAATATGATCTCTGGATTGGTTTTCATTCATAACTAAGATGCTCTAATGGTATGTAATCTACATATTCAGGGTTATAGTTGGGAGTTGTCATATGGCATGTGCATAATTCCTGCTCCATGTTAAAAAAGGAAAATCATTTGAAACAATCTTGTTTCTCAGCATGAAAAGGTAAATTTTTGGTTCTCTTACCTCTCAATAAGTAATAATATACATGTGTCGAAGAATACATTCCCAATGAAACTGCTAGCAGCTATAAAGATAAACCTGCCTTTCTGTGTAAAGTCTGTCAATGATTCAATTAAAGTTTTATTTGCTCTCTGTGAGCCTTTTCTGTTATTTTGACTTTTTCGTTTTACTTTCATGCAATATTTAATTCCATTATTAAAGATGATTTCTCTTAGAACCTCTGTTTACATCTTGAATCAAAGCATGTATATAATCAGCATGAAAAGGTAAATTTTTGGTTCTCTTACCTCTCAATAAGTAATAATATACATGTGTCGAAGAATACATTCCCAATGAAACTGCTAGCAGCTATAAAGATAAACCTGCCTGTTTTATTTATAACATATGTATACAAAAAGCTACATATAAACCTTTATTTCCATTACAATACAATGGGTATTCGTCAGCCGGGGCAAGCCCCAACCCCCCACTGTGGTGCCCAACCACAGCAGTTCCTGCCAGTAAACAGCTTAAACTCTCGGTCTTGGACGGGAACCGATCTTTCGACCTCGTGAATGCGAAGCCAGCGCGTTACCACTGTAAAGATTGGTAACCATATAAATGATGGTATTTCATTAAAAATATTTATAAGCAGTAATAGATTTAGCATATTAAATGTGATTTCCTACGTTTATAATGCCTAACACCCTTGAAATATGTTCTGCTGTAAGTAATCACTCATTAACTCGAAAAACTGACGTTATTACTGTTTCTAGTTCATTAAATTGCACATGGGTCGTGGTTAGCTATTAAGAGAATCTGTCATTTCAAAAGGTTCTGTTTTGCAAATTACTTCTTCTGTAATTTCTATATTTCCATAAACTAATGCATCATCTCTCTCTCTTTTTATGCACACGGCCAAATCTTTCTGTTCAGCGTTCGTAACGGTATCTGTATCATTTTCTAAATTTTCACTTTTGACTGCACCAATGACACCATCCTCTCCAACTAGACCATCAACTACAAAGCATTTTTCTAGTTCCATTTCTTCAGGCTGAGATTCAGTTTTAACAAGTACTGCTTTCCCTTCATTTGTAAATAGAACATTAGCATGGATCTTTAAATGATTTTTCAGAGTTCCTCGGCTACCAAATCTTTTTCCACAGATTACACAGTCATACGAATCCTGGGAAAAGAAGATATCTGTTAAGATAAAATTTCATGTGTGGAAAATGTCATAGGAATTTCAATTGGCATTACTTACTGACTTCAATATCACAACTTAAGAAACACACTTGGATCGAATTTGGAAGTATCCTAACAATAAATAGTATTTTAATACTACAAATGTACCTGTTTCATGTCATTACTTGACGATGACTGCAGACCTCCATGTTCCACAGAGTGATCAAGTGATGATGACTTATACACCAGTTTCCTGTTCTTGCATTCTTTAGTGACCTGTGAACACGATTAAATACATGTACTGAAAACAAAAAACAACCAATCACACAAGTAAGGAGTAAACAATTTATTTCAGGTAACAAATTTGACGCTGTATATAACAGACCTTCAATTAAGACTTATAATAGAGCTGCTTCTTCAAAAATGATTTCATATATTCAAGGCTATTTTCAAGTTCTTTCACAAATTACAAAACAAAAAATTCAATATCATGATTTTGAAAACAGACATGAATTTTAAAACTCTAAAATCAATTTAAGGACATGTGGAAACACTGGAAAATAATATGTAAAGAGCACAGTGGAGGGCTAGGAAATCATTTTTAACAACTCTCTGATTACATTTCATCATTCTCTCACCTTCTGCAAGTGTGGTCGGAGATTAAAAACCGATGATTCTGCTCCTTTTCTCAATCTGACTGTTTGATCAGTCTTAGGGAAACTGGTGCCACTTCTTTGCCACAGGACATTGAGGTACGTTGCCACGGCACATGTATTTGGCATGTTGGAAACTAGCATGTAAGAGATTCAAATTATTATTATACAGCAAATATTTGATGTCAACACTAAATATATTGTACTCTGTGGCCTACTACATATTCTCACACTAGGATTATAGAATAAGGGCTTCCACAGAATTTTTCCACAGTCAATGTCTAGGTTGCATACCATACACTAATACATAGGCTATACATAATTTTGATGTAGGATATACTCAAATCGCGTAGCATCGCTGTATCGCATGCTACCAGGTGGTGGCCGAGATACATGGTTGTATGTGCATACTGCATGCAAACAATAGCTGTTGCTGAAGAGATATACAGGTTGATCCTCAGTTTGGTGATATGAAAGTTTTCAGTACATATCAAAATTACCATTGGGATAGATTTATATGACCAAGAGCAGAATATTCTCTCAGATCCAAACAAAATATTAGTAAAGACAGATAATCCCAGTAAATGTCCTGATATCACTTTATACAATATACAGTATATTGCTGTGTGATCAATAGGAGGGATGTTTCCCATAGAATCACTGGAAGTTTACTAGTCTTCATAAGCCTTCAGCTAAATTTAGACATTTTTGTCATATCTTTAACGTTATTACATATGGTTACAGTTTCACACACAGTTTTATGTATTTTTCATTGCTACTTGCTGACACCTTATGGCATTTGTTGAATGTTGACAATTTTTCCATTTACATTTTGAAACCATTAACTAGACACAGCAATCTGATCCGTTTCGAAGGATTCTTGAGACTGGCCTAACAGTACTATCACTGGGTCATCTTTGAAACATATGTGTCTCTTTTTAAGTCTAGTCTTCCCTTCAACCTTTGAAATAATTTAATATGATCTCTGGATTGGTTTTCATTCATAACTAAGATGCTCTAATGGTATGTAATCTACATATTCAGGGTTATAGTTGGGAGTTGTCATATGGCATGTGCATAATTCCTGCTCCATGTTAAAAAAGGAAAATCATTTGAAACAATCTTGTTTCTCAGCATGAAAAGGTAAATTTTTGGTTCTCTTACCTCTCAATAAGTAATAATATACATGTGTCGAAGAATACATTCCCAATGAAACTGCTAGCAGCTATAAAGATAAACCTGCCTTTCTGTGTAAAGTCTGTCAATGATTCAATTAAAGTTTTATTTGCTCTCTGTGAGCCTTTTCTGTTATTTTGACTTTTTCGTTTTACTTTCATGCAATATTTAATTCCATTATTAAAGATGATTTCTCTTAGAACCTCTGTTTACATCTTGAATCAAAGTATGTATATGTTTTGTGAAAAGTTTACATGAAAACATTTTCTTTTATTGCTTTTCTAAGACTAATAGATTCCATATAACTACCTTTCAAACTGGAAGGATAGCCTCGTGGATTAGTTTCCTCTTCAGTACCACTATCTGGCTAATTCACCAGATCTTTTTTGTCCAATATAGACAACTGATGCATAAAGTATATTCTGGATGGTTCAAAACCATTAAACATTTCATTTCTGAAGTGCATCTAGCTATAAGTTTTGTCACCTTATCACACACAGAAAAGGACAAACCACATCAATAATGACTAGCCCTACATAAAAATGGTAGTATTCTGGCAGCAAATTGCACTTATATGGCAGGAGTTTCAGAAACATGCTCACATGTTGTTGCAGTGCTTTACAAAATTGAATTGCCTGTTAGATGTATGACCCATGTACCACCCACTTATTGGCTTATCTAAGCCAAGTATAATATACTGGCTTAAGCTTGCTGGCTAGACATTTATCTTAGAAAAGGACTTTAATCTACAATGCATCTAATAGTAATATAAAGTATTTCCTTCCTTTCACAGAAGCTTTGTGTATTATTAGTTCCTGAGGATAATAAATAACAGGACCATTTTTGTGCTGGAGCTTATGAATTTTCTAGGGGGCTGAAACTAATATAGAAATGACTTTTTTAAATATTACCTTTATAGTTGTGATGAAAATTTCTTGATTGCTCTCGAATTAAATCAGTTGCCTGCTTCTTCATACCATCCCGTACACAAGCTTGGTCACTTTGCGACTCCTCCACTGATAAACTCTTAAGATCCACAACCTTCAGCAATAAAAAATTATAAGGTGTTGAATTCTTTACAGTCTTTCCTTAACAATGAATTTATCTAGTCAAAGATCCCTGTAGGCTGCTCAGAATACATTAGGCATGTTAAAATGTGCATTTATATTACCAAATATGATTTTGTAGCTGCAGATATGTCATAAAACTTTCAAAAAGTAAATCTTAATGCTTACATTGGCTCTGCAGTTAGCATTCGACAGACCCAGAGCTGGATTTGGCCTTCCCAACTTCTCTTCATGTGTACTGTAAGGGTGGTCATGAGAAATGCATAGCTGAAAAGTTTATGAGGTGTTATAATCTGAGAAACACCCAATCCTTAAGATCAGTTCCATCTCATCAAATAAATTTGAACTTACTGAAGAAGTCATATATGAATAAGTGACACAGAATACCTTTTTTTTTTTTCAATATCATATGTTATACTTACGACAGAGTTAACATTTACAGCTTCCATAACAGCTTTGGTCTCCAAGGGTTGTGTGTTGTTGGCAGGTTTCCTGAATGGTATTATTTCGGCATTTGAGAATATTGTTGGCACAGCATTCCAGACTAGTTTGTCTTTCTTTAAGCTCATGAACTGGTTGTCAGTGAAGTGTTGGCTGCACAAACGGCAATTTTCATACAAGTAAGAGCTTGTTTGTTTGTGAAGATCAACTCTGCCGCAGTTGCTGACCCATGTTTTGCACCTGTCACGTATAAACAAGGAAACATTAATCTTTTGCACTGTAAAGAATAAAATTCCAACAAAATCATACCCAATAATATTTGTAGAAACTATTTTGAAAGCAGTAACATACAATTGTATGTACAAACACTCCCCAACTGACGAAGGAGTTAGGTTCCAAGAGTCCGTTTGTAAGAAGAAATGTTCGTAAGTTGTACTTAGGTAAAAAAAAGAATTGTGCAGTACTCTATATATATATATATATATATATATATATATATATATATATATATATATATATATATATATATATATATATATATATATATATATATATATATATATATATATATATATATATATATATATATATATATATATATATATATATATATATATAAAAAAAGAGTAGATTATTGAAAGGGAAAACAGAAACTGAAGGCAGGTAAAGTGTCACTTTTCTATTGTGAATATGTACCGTATGTTTATTGGTTCCACCTCTTCCTGTGTATGTCAAAATCTTTGGTAAAGGTGTCTCTACATAGCATATAATGTACTCCCAACTTCCTGTATACTTTTAAATATGCCTAGATTACTGTACTATGCTAAAACTTGGCCAAATACTCTTTGAATCAATGTATAAACAGTACTGTACTTATAATGTATATTCTTTTGGAAAATATGTAATTTTATTTTCATATATATATATTAAGTCTCAAAAAAATAATATACAATTACGTATGGTGCAGTGAATATAAACTTTTTTATATATATATATATATATATATATATATATATATATATATATATATATATATATATATATATATATATATATATATATATATATATATATATATATATATATATATATCCTGTGCCCTGTGGGGCGGGCACAATATCAAAGAATAGCCTCACCGTATTCCCTGCGTGTCGTAAAAGGAGACTAAAAGTGGACGGGGCGGGGGGACTGGGAATCCCCCCCCTTGTACCAACCTCCTGTGAGATGTCAAAGAAGAAGGGGAGTGGAGGGGAGAATAACTTCTCCTCAAACTGTTCTCCTTTTTTTATGTCGGCTACCCCCCAATTAAAGGGGGAAACAGCCAAGGTATATGTATGTATGTATATATATAAGCACCATTTACAACACCAGACTCGAACTGCAATGAAAATTGTGGTTTTTGAGCATTCAAAAAAAGAGGTAAAACATATCTTTACCGAAAGTAGCTAATTCTAAACGATAATTAATGGCTCCTTTTCAATGTAAAAATCACTAAAAGATAATTAAAGGCTCCTTTTTCAATGTAAAAATCACTAAAAGATAATCGAAGGCTCCTTATTCAAGGTAAAAATCAATTTCGATGTTTCATGAATGCCATAATGCATTAATCAAAGGGTTTGTATATTTTAATGACCGACTTGAAGAGACAAAGGGAGGAGGAGGTCACTACTGAGCAGATATATATTCAATTTTGTATTAGTAATCAATGGGTTCACTAAGGGTGAACCAACCTATCCAATGTTAACCTCCTGTGTTAATAAAACTTGCGAGAATATTTATCTCAATTCCCTCTTAACAAACCACATTTTGCCTATTTCCATTGTTTCTTGTGAGTTTCTTACAAAGCCTTTATTGCTCATCCTCTTGTTTGTATCCCACTACAATATATGCCTCCAAATGGTTAATACTGTTTTGACCTTAAAATAGGCTACTTACATTCATATCTATAATTATCTTCCATATGGTGTTTACTTTCACACCCCAGTTAGTAAAAATATTTAACAATTTACCATGATATTGGTTTGGTTTCTTCACCCTAGTTAAGAAACAAGTTTGTCATTGAAATTATTATTTTTTCAGTGGTTAGTAATTTAATTTCAGCCACTGGAGTGCATGACCATAGAAAGTTACAGTTTTGGGTGGGTTTAGTATTTACTTGCACATCTTTCATTAAAACATAGACCAAATATGTTCAAGGCCATTTTTTCTAGTGTAAATATACTCCAAGGAATTTACTCAAATTAGGATGTATCTGTGTGGGTTGGCAAAGAGGTTGAGAATATTAATGAAGTTGTCTTCTTAAGGTACAATGATACCTGAATATGAAAAACTCATCAACATTATATTCATTATAGATGGCTTTTACTGATGTCACATCCCCATATACAGTAGCAAATAAGTCACGGCTATTTTGTATGTTAAGCAAGCATGATGATGTCAAAACTGATACAATGCCCATGGCAAGCAACCAGTAGCACAGAGCCGCTATAGGGAGATATAGCTTAATGAGATTTTTTAATAAACTAGATTTAATAGGAGAGATAGATCCATCTGGGGTTAAGAAAATATGGAATACTGACTATCCTGGCCTGCCAGAAATCCCTTACTTTTACATAGTTAATTATCCTATGTACATTCTGAGTGCCTATACTGTGGATGAAATCAAAAGGATACTAATCACTGGTGGCCTACAACCAGTTAAGCAGCCTGTTCAACATGCAATATTTAGTTAACTTTTACTTGCACTTGTAATGAGTCCTGGATGGCCTCAACTTCTGTATGTTTCTCTGGTAACATTTCTGATGTACTGAGAATTACTTTCTCTAGTGGATTTAGTTATGGATTTATCACCCACTTTCCGGGAAGTTAGATTATAAAATTCGAAGAAGTTTCGTCAGTTGGCGCTATTCTTGTAAACAAATCGCTAAGTCCTACTGGAAGCGATACTGAAACTGACTTATCACACGATCATCCTCTATAATGATGATGATTGGTTTTATGTCATGGACACTTTTCTGTTAAGGGCTAGGATGGTGCTTTCTCGCAAAGGACTTTGGTTTTAGCAAGTGCAACTGTCACCCTGAGTGAAAGCCCTTTCTACCCTTAGACTGTGGCAGGCCTCAAACTCATCTATATACAGAGAAGTTCCTTGTGCGACCCCGATTTTCACATTGGTACTTATACTCAGGTCTTCACACAGTGACCATTTCAAAAACCTACGTTTACTGTATATTTCCGTTAAAAAATATTATATAAAACACAAATCTTGCTTTTAACGAAAATTTAAAATTCGATAAGTTTTTAGATGAGTAAGGTGTCGAAAAAAACAAATTTTTGGTGCGTCCAAAGCTAATCTAACCTAACCTCACCTAGGGGAATGAGTACTCCCTATTATTCTATATAAAAAAGCCATATTCCATTAATCCCCATAACTAAAATAATACCTAAAACTCGAATTATTCCCACATATTTAACCATCTCTTCGTTAAGAAGAGAAAAATAACCGTAGGCCCAATTTCAATCCCATCTCATTCTTCCCTACTTGAGTGAAGTGCCTACTTGGGTAAGTGCCAGATCATGTACCTTTCCTTCTGCTTTGGAAACCTGAAAAAGCTCAGATTCCGATTGATGCTTTTACAGTGGCCGCAACCATTGGCTGAGCAATAGGACCCCTTCTGTCTGATTTTCTTGGCGTTTTCTTGTGAAAACGTAGAGTAACCTTTATCAGACAACATATTGCAGACGCCCTAGTAGAACCACCCAAATAACAGGGGGGCTTGCCACTGATGCAGTGTTACCAAATCGTTAGGATGAAAATGTGCTAGTCTTGCTGTGAAAATATGCTAACTCTACCCAATATGTGCTATATTTCATATTAAATTATGCTAACATTATGCTAACTCATTATTAGCTAAACATGATAAACAGAGTTATATATTAAAACAACAATGTATGTTACTTAACATAATTTAATTAAAACTTCACATAACTCCGGTATTTGTACTGAATAAATGTAGAACAGTTTTGCAAGCTAGATGATTTCTCTGCAAAGGAACTTAAAACATTATTTTCAGTATACAATATTACCCATTAAATTCGGGTTTCAGGCAACTGAATGTCTTTGATCAGTCAAGGTCATTACTATTAACTGATCATTACTATTTACTGATGCCACTGAGGGTATATATTCTTACCCACTGATTTTTTCATGTCTTTCGATGGCTCAAATTTTATACACTCACTTTTTCTGATACCCTTTCCACTTACTATTTCATTTACTAGACTGCTGGTTTTTTTTTTTTTTTTTTTTTTTTTTTTTTTTTTTTTTTTTTTTACCATTGAAAATATTTTCTCGCAGTCTGCGTTAGATACTGGTATGGTTAATAATGCTTTAGAAAGTTTGGAGACTAGTGGGTATTTCCCTGTGTGACATAATTTTGACCAAAAGAATTCAGTGTCAATGACAGCATTCTGTGAGAGAATATTATTTGCATCATCACTTAGGATTAGTAACCTCTCATTCATCATCCAACTTTTGTTCATCTTCCTCTGTAACAATTCCAGGAATCTTGGCAGTGATATTTGCAACAGACATATTACTCCCACGTATAATTTCCTGAGGATCAAGGAAAGAACAGGTATCAGAAAGAATTGTGTTACTGAGAAGTGATCGCTGCCGAAGCTGAATGGCCAGTTCTACCAGAAACTGAAGCAACCACTCAAACATTTGAGTAGTACTCTGCAAGTCCCTCTTACTGGCAGTTGTCTCCAAGAATCGTGCAAGTTTAATGCCCCCATAGATTTTGTTAGCTGGTAAATGGTAGGCCTGGTTCTTTGGATCTAGTTTTACCACTTGACTGATTGGTCCCTTGAGAGTACAGGGTTTGAAGAAACAACTGAGGATCTGAACATAGAGCTGACATTCGTCCTTTACTACACAATGTATCATAGAGTGAGAGCTTTGGAATGTGATATTAAATTTAGCAGTCAGTGGTAGAGCATAATCCAAGAACTGAAAGTAAAGATGGGTAAATCGGTTTGAAAACTCACTGTAGAGAAAGTAAGAAGAAAGTAATCGGTCTTCTGTGTTGGTTAGTTGAAAGTACATATGCAAAACATTCCACTGTTCTAGAATCCTAGAAATACATGCACTTTGTGAAAGCAAATGTGTTGTATGAAAGTATGGTATATAAGAAGTACTAAATAAGTGTAACAAAGAAAGTGAAATAGACATAGACCACGTGGCACAGGAGATCAAGTGTGTAACTGATATTCACCATGTATTATCTGGGCTGGATGGTATTTACCAACCAGTGACAACTAGATATATTGTTATGCTCTTATGCCTCTCACATATAGGCGCCAAGTGCTGATAGAGGTCAATATGGTCACCCAGTTCCAGACATTCACACGACAAACATCTATATGTATGTACGTACGTGCACCTGTGAAAACACTCGTTAGGCCTACTTGATAGCCCTACCTAAAAACCACCTACAAGGGAGGAGATTCCCTCCAGCTGGAAGCCTATTGGCTGGTCTGTCCAAGCCTGCCACGCCCTGCCATTTTGGTTATACAAGAAAGTAAGAGTTAGTTGTACACAGCGAACTCAGTTAGAAGTTAGAACTTGATCGGGGCAGAAATAAGATCTCTAGATCTTTTCTAATACTTCCTCATTAAAATTTGATGCAAGGACGTTTTCAACAATTGCAGCACATTTTGTTAGCTTACAAGCATATCCCTTTGCAAATTCTGAGTCTGGTAATATTATAGGAAACAGTTCAGACAAATGATCCATCACTGCATATGGCAAATGATGCTCCTCAAAAACAGCAGCCATTTTAATCTCAGCACGTGAAACAGCATCTCTGACATGAGTGGGTGTCTTGAACACCTGAGATATCTGGAAGAAAGGGAAAATTCGCCTAGAATTGCCAAAAGATTTGAATAAATTCAAACACACTTTCTGTACGGAAGGCCAGTATATATATATATATATATATATATATATATATATATATATATATATATATATATATATATATATATATATATATATATATATATATATATATATATATATATATATATATATATATATATATATATATATATATATATATATATATATATATATATATATATATATATATATATATATATATATATATATATGAATCATTTTTTTTTTTTACCCCGAGTGAGGTTGGGGAATCTGTAATATGAACATAGTGGCATTCAGTTAGAATGCGTTCATTCCTAAGTATAGCAGATATAAGCTATAAGGTTGGATTCCTTTTAACCTTCTGTGGTGTAGTGGTAGCGCCTTGACTTAGTAATCATAAGTCCTAGGTTCGAGTCCCGGTCGGGGTAAAAAATGATTCATGTTTTCACATATATAATGTGCTTATTTCATAATATATATATATATATATATATATATATATATATATATATATATATATATATATATATATATATATATATATATATATATATATATATATATATATATATATATAAAGTGTATTTTGGGAGCAAATCTTCCTTTCTACACGTGAAATTAAACACGGCAGCAAGTTCGCAGTTATTTATATTCATATATATATATATATATATATATATATATATATATATATATATATATATATATATATATATATATATATATATATATATATATATATATATATATATTACCCGGGTTGCATCAGAGGGGACAGGAAAGGCTTTGGAACCTATGAAAGGCACGAGTCCAGTCACGGAAGTTAATTATAGTCCTTTAAAAAAAAATCAGGAATACTGAAAAGTTAAATCGTTAACGACAATGTTAACTTCGTTAATTAACGATTTGGTGCCCAGCTCTGATAATTATATACTCGTATATCCCTTAACTTATTGCAGCCACTTGAGACCTCTCCTAAACATCTGTTTCGTGGATTGTGCATGATTTCTAAGGATATTCATCTTTGCTTGGATGCTGCTGTTACACCACTAACAATGAGCACTTCCTTTCTTGTCTCTCACCAGCCATTCCTTTAATTCTTTATCAGCCAGCCATTCGGATCGAAATGACTGACTATAACGTTTTTTCTTACTTCGCGCAAGTTTGTGCCCTACTTATTTTTCTGTCAAATCACCATCACTGTCTGTGTAATCACAAGCGCTAATTTCGCTAAAGCTCTCCTGGGCGGCCATAGTTAGTATCTTCTCTTCTAATTTCAAAGTTGAGTCTGATCTGGGCTGGGCACTGTGACTGGAGCCTGGCCCCTGGGCATCTAGATTGGTGGTGTCACTGAGCGTAGTAGTAGGCGTACCGTCTGTACAGGAAGTGGACGGGAATACACGAGGATGAACACGTATAAACCGTTGGTGTGGGAGTAAATGGCATAATAATGTATTTTACTACGTTATTAATAATTTTGTCTTTTTCTTTTCATGTTGATAAAACTGGATAATTTGAAATAATGAAAACTAAGTTTGCAAGTAAGATATATGCTAAATTTATTCCAGACATAGCTGAATTATGCTAAAATATCGATTATGCTAGAAATAATGCTAGACATTTAATATGAATCTAAAATATTCTAAAAAGCATAAAATTATGCTAAACTTGGTAACACTGCACTGATTGTTCGAGCTCAGTTATTGTTTCGGAGTTCTGCCTTTACAACGACACTCTTGAAATGTTTTGTTCCCGTCTCTATACTTCATCATATTGTCCATCTGTTTTTTGTAAGTACATTCTAGTCTGCTGGTGTTAATCAGGATATTACTGACTTGCACGACAGCGACTGGAAGCGTATGAAATATCTCTAATAACCAGTTCTTCTATTTGTTTTTAGTGGAAGAATAAGACTTATCTTGTATCCAGTTCAAGCACTGTAAATCACCTAATGTATTCAACTGAATACAGATTTTCCATTTCCATGGTTACTTCATCCCAGTTATTATCAATTGGTCCCTGATTCCTCGTACAATCCATTCTGGTACTTGATCTCATATGTTCTCCATCCAATCTTAACTAAAGAAGAGTAATCTTTTTTTTATTTATGAAAGCAGTATTACAATATGTCAGATGATGTCATTGTTACTATCCTAGTTTCTTTGATTCCAGTGATTATCCAGTCTGCTCTTAAGGGCACCTATTATGGAATACTGACAACATATTCAGGAAGGTTCTTCCAGGGATCTACAACACGAATACTAAACGCATTTGCTCTCGTGATACAGTGCAAACAGAAGTTTTATTAATTTTCCTTTTCAAGGGGTTAGCAAGGGCATGCACTCAGGGTAACGATTACATCTGCCAAAACAAGCCCTTCGCAAGAAGGCAACCGTCCTAGCCCTTGGTAGAAAGGGGAGTCCGTGACGTAAAACCGGAACAACCGGAACAAGATATTCGAGGTGATTAGCTCAATTTCAAATAATTACAAACTTTTTATATAGCAATGATTAACCTAAAATAAGCTCATTATTAAAATCAATAACCTGTAATGTAATGAAAATAATACAATACACACAGGTGAAAAAGTATTTTTGTGTAACAGTTGATAAAAAGTAATACAAAAAAATCATCTCGAAAATAAATTTACAGGCGAAGAGGATTTTAAATGGATATGTAAGGCGAAGATTATTTATATATAGAAATATTCTCAGACCAAACAAATGATCTTATTTAAATTACATTACGGTAACCTATTATATGTATCCATTCCGGATTCTGGTTTAGAGAATAGTCAAAGAGTCTCTATAGTATTAAGAGATGTCAAATGTTTTCGTCGCGAAGAAGCTCCTAATTTCTTCCTATTCCTACACTTTCTATGACATAACAAAATTTTGCTTACCAATATCCTTATAATTCAGGATATATTTGATTTATTTAGACTATATTGCGTAAATTTTTCCTCAATTATGAGTTATTCAACATCAAGGTATGTAGATTTATTTATATTTATCTACATTTAACGTACTTATAGTAAAATTATGTTCGCTATCGATACACGTTTAAACCTCAATGATTTGTGCTGACCATACTCAGAGCGACAATGTTATTAACAAAACAACGAACTTGGGTCCGGAGGAAGACACGGCAAATTTACTGAATATGGTTAAAATTCAGTTAATGCGACCCTTCCATAGTCTGCTCAAGAAACCAGCATTCCCATCACTTCCTGAAATGTGCCACGCTGCTGTATAATTACCTATATTTATGCTGTCAAGGTATAAAAAAAAAAAAATCTTCAAACCGAGTTAGGTTAGTTGGGGAGCAATAGGCTAGGTTAGGTTAGTCAGGCTGGGGTACTTAAATTGGGATATTTAAGTACTGACCGCCGCCCACCAATAATATCGATATTATTTTAGTTATGGGGATTAATGGAATATGGATTTTTATATTAATAAAAATTTACCTAAATTGGAACTACAATATTAAGGAGAAGACCTGGCTAATATAATACAATGTTAAATATCCTGGCCCTTGGCTGGTTGCGTGACACTAGTCAAGTCTTCCAGTGCCACTTCTTCAATACTCATTTATGTATTCAAATAAGCAGTTCAATACATAGATTTATGCATTACCTTAATATATTTTTGGTAAAATTGCATTATTCCAATTGAAATAAAAAAAAATTTGGTAGTTTTTTATGTGTTTTGAACTAACCTAACCTAGCCCCATTATTTCATTAACTCAGTGGGCGATATGAAACTGAGTAACGGGCGGCTACAGCAACTCTTCACTTACCAGAAAGCCAGTGATTTTTAACTAACGGTTAATTTTTCCCAGTGATTTTTAACTAACAGTTAATTTTTCAGAGTGAAGGACTAATTTCCTGAGCAAATGAAGGTCAGATTCGCCTAAAACACATAAAAAACTATCAGAAAACCTTTATTTCAACTGGAAAACAGAGGTGGTCCTATAATGCAATAATACCAATTTTTTGTTTGTTGAAATGGCCCCACATAACCTTGTCGTGAAACGGAGAGCGTTCATAGTTGGTTAAAATATTATCTAAAATTTGGTGTGAACAATACTTCTAAGGGGATCCGAGGGTGATGCCCCTAGCTAGGGAGGACAAATACCCCCAGGTGAGGTTAGGTCGCACCAAAAATGTGTTTTTTCGACACTTTCCTTTGTGGAATAAAGGTTTTTGTGCTGCATATCACTTTTTTGCTTTCCCCCCACTCAAAACCTCGATTCTTAACACTTCCCCCTATGGTTGTTAGAGGGAATATGGGGCATGAAAAGTCTACATAGAGTGTTTTGCACCAGAAATGGAGTTTAGAATCGTTTGTTTAACAGAGAAAACTGTCGGAAAAATGCAGTTTTATTATTATAAGGGAATAATCTCCTCTAAAAAATTTACCCCAATATCGACCCTCACACAATACAATGGTGATTTCCGAGAAAAACAATTATCAAAATAATTCAATACACATTCTAGCCTGTCAGAAAATAGCTTGGTCCAGAACTTGAAGGGATGCATAAAATGTTTGCTAAAATAGGGTAATAATGAGGAACTAGTGTGTAATTAGAAAGTAATAATGGTTAAGATTCATTTTATGTACCCTGATCATTGCTTTCCTCAGAAATCATTATATTTTGTGTTAGGGCCGTAACTGATGGGGTTCAGTGGGTACTTTAGTAATGTATACCTCTTAGGTTGCAACCCTGATTTCTCGGTTTGGTATTGATGGGGTGCATAAAATGAATCTTAACCATGATTTTTTTTTTTTTTTTTTTGTAATCTGCATATATGTCTATTTTCTGTTGATGTTACAGGTATTTCATATATTGTAGGAGATGGTTCTGCGTAACATATTGTGATAAAGTTAAAAAAAAGTCACTGAGACAGAAAAAATCAAAATGAATACTGTAAACAGCACAGAGAAGCCCCATCAATGCAGTATTTGTGGAATGAAATTTCTGTATCCAAGTAAACTTGTTTCCCATATGAGAACTCACTCAGGAGAAAAACCCTTTGAATGTCACATATGTAAGAAGAGCTTTGCTACGAAAGGTAATCTGAAGAGTCATAAAAGAATTCACACTGGAGATAAACCTTTCTTGTGTGATGTATGTGGCAAATCATTCACACAATGCAGTCAGCTGCAGGCCCACATAGGCATGCATACAGGTAAAAGACTCGTTACCTGTCTAATATGCGAGAAGAAATTCCGAAAAAAAGCCTACCTAACTCAGCACATGAGAACACATACGGGTGAAATGCCGTATGAATGCGACACATGCAAAGCGAAGTTTTCCCTGAGAAGTACATTGAGAGATCACATGCGAAGACACACTGGTGAAAAGCCGTTTTTGTGTAAATTTTGTGAAAAGAAATTCTCATATAAAAGAAGCCTTTTATATCATGAAAAAACTCATACAGGAGAAAAGTCTTTTAAATGTGATATTTGTGGAAAAGACTTTCGATGTAGAGAAGTATTGTCAGGCCACAAGAAAACCCATTTCAATATTTCTAAACAGACATTTGAGTGTGACGTGTGTCTGAGGAAATTTTCTAAGCGTGCGTACTGTGTTGTTCATAAGAGAAGTCACACTGGTGAAAAGCCATACTTGTGCGACTTATGTGGTATGAGCTTTTCCATTAGTCTGAACCTTGCTCGTCATGTAAAGGCTGCTCATTTTGAGGGAAAGTCATATTCTTGCAGTATTTGTAGTGAAAATTTTACCAGCAAACTCTCACTAGCCTATCACAATAGACAACATAAACGTGTAAAACAGTTTGGTTGTACATTCTGTGGTAAGAGATATACAAATAAAAGGACTTTGTGTGAACATTTAAAGCATCATTCTAATAAACTACCTCCAAATGAAGAAAACACAGTGTTCATTAAAACTGAATCTCAGTATAAAGAAATGGAACCAAAGAAATGCATTGTAGTTGATGGTTTAGTTGGAGTGGATGGTGTTAGTAGTGTATTAATGTGCTCAGATTTAGAAAACCAAGATAAGGATACTATTATGAACAATGAAGATAAAGATGTGGACTTGAGCATAAGAAGGGATGAAGATGATGTGTCTCTTTTTGAAGATACAGACGTAAGGAAGAAAATTATCTGTAAAAGTGAACCTTCTGAAATGGCAGACTATGATCCTCTTTATAGCTGAGCCCGGCATGTGTAAATTCTATTTAAAACTTCATGGATACTAACCCTTACTATATGCATTACATAGTTTCCAGGTTATTATGAGCGATTATTTATATTAGCATACAAACTAAAACTTGAGTCTTGACTGATGTTACAAGCTTTGTAACAATAAACAAGTATTAAGCATTGAAAATACAAGCCACTTCCATATTTTGAAATATCTTTGAAAATTCAAGAACTGATTCATTTGGTTAGGTTAGTCTATAAAAGACTTTCAGCTCATAATATTTTTCTCTTTTTCTTCAACTACCAAGCCAGAAAGAACACTGTAAACAGATTTAAGTGTGGACGGAGTGCCTGTTTGTATAAGTACAGCAAAGAATTTTCATTTACTGTGGAATCTCTACTAAAACTCCATAATATATTACAGACACCATGTTTTACTACAAAACTTGAAATACAGGTGACTTCAATGTGTAAACATAAAATATGAAATGTATTGTTCTCAATATCTTTATAAATTTGAAAGATAGTGTATTATACCCTTTACTTGTGTATTATTTTAAGTGTATAGTATTCATTTTAGAAAGTTAGCTTGATAATATTAATCACAGGTATAAAATAATGTTGCTTTGGTGGTGTGCTGATGTAAAACATATGCATATACAGTATATGGAATTGCAAAAACCACAAACTACTTCCGAACGATAAGGAAAAATATATACATGTACTCCGTTTAAAGTTGGAGAATGTATCTCTTAAAGGTTCCAAATGGCAATATCCTTAGAGCACAATATAAAATCCGTAACAGACCCGCCATCAAAAGTTGCTACGATTTCTATAGGTAAAACAGGAAAACCTGCTGAACGAGAATTTAAAACGCCTACGCCATTTACCTTCGAGAGTGAATATCATTATAGAATCCAAATGCTAATATCCTTAGAGCAACAAGTCAAATACAGGATGAATCCTCTATCTAATATTATACAATCCTTATAAATTAAAGCCTCTCCATACTTTTGCAGACAGGGAACATTTTTGTTGACACGTAAATGCTTTTTAGTTAATACAATAATAAGAAGATATATCTGGTATACATGTGAATTTTGTGATTACTGAAAGTAATACAGGTTAACAGTTCACAAAACTATATACACAAATAACTATCATTGCATATCTTAATAATTATATGCCTTTCTAGAACTATATTTGTGTAAAAAACGCATATTCAA